>CATNEM010000136.1:62500-107500 GCA_950096795.1 Macrostomum cliftonense | reverse complement strand
CTTCACAACTAGTTCCCGATTCTATGCTTCTATGAAAATACGTGCTTTTGAAATGAACGCACTGGAGATACATAAACAAATTATTAAGTTTTTTTCACAGTAATGGGCCACAGGAGTACCTAAAATTATAGAATTTGAACAAATTAATTTTAATTTAACCTTTCTGTAAACTAGACATAAGGATAGATGCATTTTATTTTTAGTGTCACATTGCTGTATGAACTTCTCATTCAGTTTTTATTTGTTAAAATTGTCAAATAGGACTACACAAGAACCAACGTGCAGTTCAGTCTGTTGGAATGCATAAATTTGATAATTCGATTGACCAACTTGAAGCCACGTACGCTACTAAGCTGTCCGTGTCTGTGGGACTGCATTACTCTATTTTTGCTCCCATAACTGCCAACATCACACTATCTCATCATCCCATCACGCCTAATTCCGACCCCCAGATGCTATGAATTTTTAGTCCAGCTTGTCCATTACACCTTTACCCCTTTTCTGGGTTCCGTACGTGTAACCTGTAAGTATAGTGGTTGGCTCGGGAGCCCCATTACCGATACCAACTCTCAGGGCCAGGCCAAAATGTACATAAATACTGTAATGCACTTAAGCTACTATAGTAAATAATTTAGCACTTTCACTCGCTCAGCCAAGTCCCCAGCGTACAAAAAGTACATGAATAGTACTCGCACATGTGTGTTAAACAATCCTTATTGAGAATGCAAAATCGATTTGGATAAGGTCAACTGTACATGTACGCTTTTAGAAGGCAAGGTCTAACGCCAGCTTTAGCCCGGCTAAGGCATCAGGCTTGGTGTAGTGCGCGGAGTCGTAGAGAACCAAAAATTTTAATTGCACTTAAACTAGTAAAATTTCGTCAACTTAGCGATTTTGCTTATTGTTTATTGGCTCCACGTAAATATTGACATTTAGAACAAGGATCAACCACGACAACGAGATTAAAAGGGCCCGCTTCATACATGCTGCATTCTCCAATATCATGCAGATCGATAAACAGTGGACCAGCTCTCTGGTATTCTTTATTCGACTGTAACGATTAGCTCGTGCCTCGCCAAACCCAATTTCGGAAGCGAATGCTCATCTGAGATTCGCTTGGAGACGCTGAAACTGACGGGAGCTCTGTGATTTTGATTAACAGGTGACTACGTAACTACTTGGTGACCGCAGATGGCCCCCTTTTGGAGGTTGAGGTGGGTGTCAGGCCTCCTAGGTCTCACCATGAGATCTCCCCGAGATCTGCCTCGAGTCTCACCCGAGATCTCACACCAAAAGATTCGAACCGGATACAATTATCTCCCCAGAGATCTCCCTCAGTCTCTCCTAGAGATTTCCCAAATTCTTTCCCAGAGATCTCCCCCAATCTCACCCAGAGATCTTACACCCAAAGATTCGAACCTAGGATGACAAAATATTAAAGAATGCAAGCCAACTGGAGAGAAGACCCTCAAATGACTAATAAAAGTAGTGAAAAAGTTTATTAGTTATTTGCAATAAGAATGTTTGTGCAGAGCAATAAAAAGTTTATTAAGTAATAAATAATGGCGTGTATTTGTACAAGCATGGAAAACAATTAAAAGTAGTGTAACACATGTAATTACAGCAAAAATAAGCAGAATAACAATAAAATGTAATAAATCATCGACACACTTATTTAACACAACGATACCAGGAAATAGGAACGGGGAGAGGGAAAGCATGCAGTGGAGTAGTACTAGTACCTACAGCAGTGCAGCAAGCCCTGCTTGCTGCACTTATTTTTATCGTTAATAAATATAGTGTAAATAATAGTAAGCTTAAACAACCGAACTTTCGACCAGTCGTGCAGCCCACTGCACAGCTGCAAAAGTACATTAATCACAGGTTATGTTGCAATTTTCGAAAACATCTGACTCGATGAAAAAATTTACCCGCCTACTGTTACAGCCTGTTTATAAGTAGCATGCAACGTGTTTGTGCAGCGGATGACAAACGCAGGCTGTGGTATTGATGGTTCAGACAACGTGGCGATGTCAAATCAGCCTGGGGCTTGTCAAGTTGCTTTGTTGCAGTATGATCTGGGCGGTATGCGAATATAAATACTATAATGTGCCTTGTGATCGGAAAGTCCTGGATTCGAGGTCCAGCTTAAGGAGAAAATCTTTGCCCTTAAGCCAGGTGCTTACTCCCACATTGCTTCAATCAACCGAGCTAAGATCGGGTACCAGTTTGAGCTGGGAAAATTTTCGGTGGGTGTTGCGACCTCTCCAGCCCGTCAGGACTGAGCAGCTGTACACAGCTGTCGGATGCGGCTATGCCGTGGGCTGTCCATTTTGTCAAATGGTCGGTGTCCATTTTTTGTCCTTAGTGAAATTTGAAAGCTTATAAACAATTAATATGTACAACTCCTTTAGTACTCAGTTTAAAACTCTAGCATACGATGGTACTCGCTTGAACCAAGGCGAATTTCGAAGGCAAAATAACAATATTACTATTTGTCTGACGAATCAAACCATCCCCATGCATTATATTACTGCTTAATAGTAGTATAGCACAGACAAATATGTGGTACAGCATGCAGAAAAATCTCTTTTAAAGGCACTAAAACATTCTTGACATTCGTTATCTGCGAGAAAATACCTAAGCATAGGAAAAGAGCTAAACCAGCAGGTAGGAACGCAAAATTTTCAAAAAAAAATTAAAAGCCAGAGAAAAAATGAATTCAAATGAATTTATGGTCACGCAGAATTCTGAAGTGGACAAAAATGATTGGTTTGCACGTCTAAACGAAGCTAAAAAGTTCGGCAAAGAATCAACAAGAGACATGCAGGCAGCGAAGAGCCAGGATGAACAGGGAGCAATGGCACATTTTTAAGTAGTCCTTGGCAAATAGTTTCATTAAGAATCTGGATAAACAGTGTGAAAAAAACGGATACACGCAAAATCTCAGGGGGACAAGCAAAATTTTTCGCATAGATCAACATGCTATTTAATTTTAAAGAAGATTTGTAGAATCAGTATTTTTACGCCAGAATTTTAGGGCTAAAATCGTAATAAAAAGTATGAAATAACACTCGAGTTAACCAGAGTTAACTCGAGTTAATCACGTATTATTCTCCAATTATTTCAGTTCATCCAGGATATCCAACCGTTTGCACCAGAGGCCATCTATAGAAAGCGGGAATGAATTTTTCTCCTTCTTCAATTTTCGATTTGAACATTGAATCGCCTAGCCCATTAAAACGAGTTCTCCAAATCGCCAGACACAGATTCAACCAGGGCTCCACGGCCATCATGTGCCGACTCCAGCTGTCCCGCTCCCAGGCCTGGCCTCTCGGATTCAGAGTCAGAGCTTCAGTTCTGCCGCGGACGATGGCAGCGGCCTGGCGCAGCAGCTGCAGAAGGTCGGCTTCATCGGCCTCAGCTCCATTCCGAATTTGTTGAGCTACTGTCTCGATTGTATGTTTGTACTGCTTAGTGGTCGCTTCATTTCTTCTAATTTTGTTTAAATCCATGTCAGGCAGCAATCTTTGAATTATATCCAGCGCCACGTCCTGCCTCTGGTGATATTTTTTATTGAGTCTCTTCATTACTATTCTTCTCTCGGCAAGATTTTGTTGTCGACCCTGTCTGAGCTTGAGGTACTCCAGCCCACTTTTTGCCACTACTTCTTGCATGAGATTGGGGTCTTCATTCAAAAGGTCCTCACCCCAGATATCGTGAGTTTGTTGGGGATCATCCTTGTCTGCGATCTCACCCATGCGTTTTAATTGCGGCACCTGAATTTTTATAATACAGGAGCTCATTTGAAAATTACCACTATTTATATACGCAGTCAAGGTCTCGGTAACCTCATGGACCACTGGCTCAATTGAAAGTCTCGGCGTTCCTATACTTGCATTTGCGACCTTTATTTCCCATACAGAAAACGGCTCGAGCGAGGCAGGAAAGCGATGCAATGTGCCGGATATGGGCCAGGTTTTTAACCCAATCAACAATATTTCAAACTGAAAATCATCCAAGTCAAATGTCTTCAGCAACTTCAAACCTTCCACCCTTTGCACAGCTGCAGATAGGGTTATTTTTAAGCGGTTGGAGGCTGTTTCTTTGGTCTTCTTCCAGTGTTCGAGTTCGCTGCAGTTTCCTCGTAACTGCATGCCCTTCTTTGTTGCGTCGGAAATGTCGCAGAAGAAGTGCAATTCCAAGTGTGAGATCGGATAAGCACTAGATAAGATCTGCTGATCTGGCGTTTGATCTAGCCGAACTAAAAAACTCTGAGTTGGAATTGAGCTGTCGATCGGCAGTTCGATTTCTATTAAGTCGGTGGCATTCTCCACATTGCCATGAGTAGTGATCAGCTGAACTTTTAGTGGTTCTCGGTCTACCAAACAGAGGCGCTCCTCGTAGCAGGCCAACCAAACTCTTTCGACAACCAGACTCCACACCTGAGTGTCTTTAGAATTATTCTTGCAATCACCGCACTTTGAGCATGTCAAGTGGGATTTCTTGAATGCGAGTCCACTTGATATTTGATCAGAAAAATTTCCTTTAAGGTCATAAGAATCATCCCCTTGAGCGTTTGCAGTCTGCAGTTGGAAGTTCAGAACCACAGGAACCATACGAATGACTTTGACCACCTGACTGCATAAATCATCCGAAAAAATAGCAAATTCTGCTCTCTTGTCTATGACAAAGTGCGGCACAAACCTATCGACTTCGTCAAATTTCACTTCAAATCTCTGCGCGCCTGAGTAGCTAAGCCAGATTTTCAGCACCGCGCCTGCATCATCACCAGCTGCCTCCAACTGGCCTTGTTCAGTTACTTTTACATTCTTTAAGTGCGAATCTTCGCTAGAATTCGTCATGAAGTACCACAGTCTCTCACCTGCTGCATCGGGATCCCTTCCTTCTAGATCGTACGACATTTGCTCGCCCTGCCCCCAAGCTGTGTCAACGGTGACTTTCGACACTTGGTCGCTGCTCCTAATCGCGAAGTGCAAGACGGTGTCCATGAAACTCGCTGAAATGGCGCATGGGAAAATTATGTGTTTATTAGGGATATGCCAGGCTATTGTCTACTCATCTAAAAGTAAAAAATCAAGAAGGTAGCAGTTCTAAATAGAAAATTGGGATGAATCTGGGGTCAGCAGTGTGTGGAGGTCAGCTCTAACTGGTTCCTAAAATTTACATTATGAATTACGTTGTGGGAAAGCAGCAACTCTAAATTCATAACTTAGTATTAGATGTGGCTAAAATGCTTGTACTCTAAAGTACTGACTTTCCCAAGGTAATTATCCCTGGTGTCGCACATTATTGGTCTTCACACATTTAAACCTAGACTTCTTCGTATATGATCTGGATGTCCGAAAAAATTATTAAACACCGATTATTTTAAATAGCGCTGAAACATATGATAATGTTTATAAAATTAACACAGCAGTTCTCCTTTGCAAAATAGCAATAGGCAAACAACGGCAAAGAGTAAATTGAAGGGCTTAAGGCAGCTTGCTTCGGAATACATACGAGAACATATTTAATCAGTACAGTACATTAAGTAATTAAGTACAAGAAAAATTCCTTAGAAAGTGCGTGTGAATGTAGCCGCGAAGAGGACGACAGCATTAAATAAAATAGGAAAAAAGTAAATCACCTTAAGTAAATTCTGAAATTCTGAAGAGTAAATTCTGAAATTCTGAAGAGTAAATTCTGAAATTCTGAAGAGTAAATTCTGAAGAGTTAACACTTTTTCTGCAGTTTAAAAAAAAAATTGCTAAAAAACTAAAATATTGGAGGGATTGTAAACCATAAAAATTTGCAGGATCATTAAAAATGACTTTCCGAGCGATAGCAGTAAAAAAGCAGGTCAATCATACGAACGTGCTTACAAAAAATAATCATTAATAACCCAGTTCTGGTCGCACATTGCATGATTTTTACACGGCTCTTCTCAAAAAATCATTGAAACGATAACAAACGATACCAAGAAAACTGTGCAAAAATAATAAAGTTGTTCTCACAAAAATCTCGAGTCAGTTTTCGATTGATTCATCAGTCGAAAGGGCATGCAACCATAAAGCTGCAGTTACTGCATGATAACTAGAGCTTCAAGAGTGTCACAGGCACGCACGAAATTTTTCGACTTCTTCTGCCGGCTCGCTCACCAGAGTCCTCAGCCAACTCCACACGGCCATCATGAAGCAGAACCAGGCCTCCGCAACCGGACAATGATCCAGTTTCTGAGCTTCATCTCTCTGCAGAGCCTGCAACAATTTACGAACAATTCCTGCGGAGTTTTTGAGCAGATCTCTCAAATCGGACTCTCCAAGTGGCCAGTCGCGGTCAGCAACGCTGTTTGCCAGTTGAGTTAGCTCCTCACAGTACTCGTCCTGATCAAGGCCTCCAGTCAAAAGCTTCTTGATATCCTTTACTGCTTCAGCACCCTGCTCTACAGATTCTGTAGCTCCTTTCAGAATTTCGAAAACTTGATCTTCCTGTCCTCTCCATTTTCTCGCTTCGGGGTCTTCTGAGCTTTTTTCCTGTAGAGGCTGAGGCATTAGTTCGAAAGCAAAGGTGGTTCTCACGCTTTGGTGGCTTGTCAAAGTGACAGGCAGGTTCCGAACTCTGCACAGGGTGTAGGTCAGATCAGTGAGGACAGTATTGCTATCAAATTCAGGGTTGCCTTTCGGTTCGGTTATTGGACTGTCACTGGGCCTCATATTTTTGATTGAATGTGTCGGGCCTGATTCTTCGGGTTGCTCCCAAAGAAGTCTCAGCAGCTTCTCCCTCACCCAGGTGATCTTCTCCTCGTCCTGCGTCTCCATGGCGACGCGTCTCTCGTCCCTGATGGTCTCCATGTGCCGCAGGCTGAGCTCCACGTGCTCGCGGCTGTCGCTGTAGTGAGCCAGAGTGAGCAGCTCCTCCAAGTCCGCGTCTTCTTGCAGCTCCTCAAGCCACGCGCCGAATGCGATTGGCGTGCGATTGCGGAGCAGCTCAGCCTGGAGACTCCAGCTCAGGCAGCGGAAGCTCACGTACAGGTGGGAGGAGCGAGGCTGAGACAGTCTGGCTGTGAACAGAGTCTGCGTGAACTCGGGAAGGAACGGGAAGCGAGGCGGAGAGTCGCAGGGGAGGCAGAACCTCCAAGCCCAGTCTGAGTTCGTCGGTAAATTAATTTTCAGTCCATCAAGCCGTTCAATTTCTCCTAGCTTAAATCCAGTACTGACACGATGCCCCTGAAGCTCCATCAGGACTCGCTCAGCTTCCTCTGATTCTCCGAGCTTCAAATGCGCCATGGCGGTCAGGCACAGGGTGGCGCACTTGCACCACTCCAGCTGATGCAGGAGATTGAGCTGCTTCAACAGGGTGTCTCTGTTGGTCGATTCTGACTGCAGCTCGCTCACACACTGCTGCACCACACTGTACACGTCTCTGATCTTCTCGTGGCTGTCATCTCTTATCTCAGTCACAGAAGGCGGCGCTGTCAGTTGCAACAGCGTGAACGGGTGAAAGAAGAATCTCTCTGACTGCAGAGGTCTCACGAGTCCCCTCAGCTGCTCGACCACAAAGCCGTTGTCGCTTCTCAGCTCTCTAAGTCGGTCTCGAACTCTAGCCTTCGTGTTGTCGAAGCCGCCGCCGATTCCAGCGTTCTTGAAGTAGAGCGGAGCGTCACGCATGAAGAAGTGCGGCATGCACTCGTCGGGTGAGCTGGTTGAGTCGATGAAGCTCAGCATCATGTCGAGAGACTCCTTCAGCAGAGCGATCAGATTCTGAGGCTGCCAAGCTTCAGCTGAAGGATCAGTTCCGTGTCTCTCCAGCATGAAGAACAGCAGAGTCTTTGCATTGTAGGTCTTGAGTCCATGCGTGTCCAGAGTGTCGGGCAGGAGTCTCTTGAAGATGAACTTGATGACTGCGAACAGCTGGCCCTGGACTGTGCTGAGCTGCCTCATGATGCGTTTCTCTTGGAAGCTGAAGCTCACTCTGAGCTCGTTAGTGGAGTTCGGTCTGGTCGCCCTCACGAGGTGAACTTCGAATTCGTCATTTTTAAGTTTAATTAGCTTCGTCACCCTGTATTTACAAAAGCCGCTGCAGCAGGGGATCGCATGGCACGTGTCCTGTGCAGGCCGCACACCGCACGCCTTGGCTGCCACTGCCGGTTGGCTGCCTGCAACAGTCAACGAGTGAGTCGGTGAAATCAGGACCGCCCTGAGGCAGCTGCAGTCAGTCACAGAAAGTTGTAAAAAAGCAAGAAAGGTACAGAACTGCGATAGAGAGCATTTTTTATTTTCTTCAGACTAAAATTTGCATGCCTCAGGAATTTCTCTTGATATTATTCAAGACTCATCGGTGCTGGGTTCGCAAAGCTAATAATTTGTCTCAAAACTCACTCAGGATGGGATTTTTCCGTGCATTCACGAGGTATTTTCTCAGTCGCTAAGATTTCTGTCCGAGAGACCCGAAATTTCAAGTTTTCGATAAGCGGGGTGATTCTTGCATCACGAGTTTCTGATTTATTTGCAGCCCGTGCAAAGCTGCAAAAAACTGCAAGATGCCGTTTTCCTGAAATTCAGAAATTCTTACTGGCCTCACTAGGGGAGCTCAAGTTGGCGCATGAGGCCCGGAATTCTTCGACTCGGCGACTCCCCCAGACTCGAGATCCATCATGAATAATACTTTCAGGGACTGGGAGATCTCCCTTCTCCAGCTTCTCCTCCAGTTAGCAGCACCATTCTGCCTCCTCTGCTCTGCCTCTTCCATTTAAACCCAAGACCTGAGCTAATTTCCCCTTTTCAGCTTCCCCTCACTCTAGCGTGTTGATTCTTGGTTTGCTTTATGTTTACCCCTTGACTCTCCCTTTTCTGTCCCTTTTCACCCTAGCAATTCTTCCCATTGAGCTTTGTTTTTGCACACTACTTCGGGGCGCTTTCACAAACTCGAAATTTCATAAACCCGAAATTACACAACGCCGAAATTTCATATCGTCGAAATATCACAAACCGGAAATTTCATAAAGTCGAATTTCATAAGTGCTGTGGAGAAACAGTGTGACATATTTACTGATGTTGTGCCATGAACGTTATCCACAAAATCATACAAAAACTCCGTTCGCAAACAGTGTTAAATTGAACTCTATGAAATTTCGAGCTTGTGAAACGCCCCCCCCCGAATATCAACGTAAACCTACGCAAACCCCTCTAGCTACACCCTGGCAAACAGCCTTTCTTTTCACCTTGAGTCTTGTGTTGTTTATTCTCGTTTCAAACACCTCTCTTCCACACCATTGTTTTCTTTTCTGCTGCTTTCTTCTCCATCCGGCCCCAATTAAATGCTGCTGACACCATGATTACTTTCCCGTCTATTTTTAGATCACATATTTGCGTGATAAGCCCGTGGCCAATCAGGGACAGGGTGCCATGGAGACGTCTTTGAAACGGCGGCCGTTTTTGATTTTTTAGCCATTTTTGCTGAATTGTTGATGTCGCTTGGGGGTCTGACAGACAGACGGACAGACAGAATGACAGACAGACAGACAGACAGACAGACAGACAGACAGACAGACAGACAGACAGACAGACAGACAGACAGACAGACAGACAGACAGACAGACAGACAGACAGACAAACAGACAGTCAGACAGACAGAGACAGACAGACAGTCAGACAGACAGAGACAGACAGACAGACAGACAGACAGACAGACAGACTGACAGACAGACAGACAGAGACAGACAGACAGACAGAAAGATAGACAGGACAGAAAGACAGACAGACAGGCAGACAGACAGACAGAAAGACAGACAGACAGACAAACAGACAGACAGAAAGACAAACAAGCAGACAGACGGACAGACATTTGCAATAAAAGAGAGAAGGCTATCACTGACATGTACTTTACTGTTTAATGTCTGTCTGTCTGTCTGTGTGAATCGATGTAGAGCTCGAATGGCTCAATGTTGATCAAATTTTCGCCAAACTGTTGCACACTGTTCCGGGATGAGACCGTGAAAGTTTGCAAGCTTTGTCACGAGTGCAAGGGCATTAATTAGTGGAAAAATGCTTTGTTTTGAATTCAATGAGAGCCCAACAAAGCGCCCAGGTCGCCCAATGCCACTTTAAAATCATTGGGCTCCTAAGTAAGCAGATTTTCCTGATGAGGAACCCAGTCTCACTCACCTGATCCCACTGGCACCTGTGCGTGGCCCTCCTTGACCTGCAGCCGAGTGACGTTGTGACAATAGCAGCCACCTTCCAGATGGAGTTTCTGCCCTGCAACCAGCACAGTCCAGTCAATGTCCGAGTCAGCTGCTGTCCTGCCGTTCACTTGCACCAGACTGTTGGCCCAGCCCTCTGCGTAGCTGCCCGTCATGTGCCTGTCATCCTGTGTGAGGACTAAAGCGACTCCTTCCAGCCAGTCAGCCAGTCTCTGCTGGCGCTCCGCTCTCTCCCGGGTGAACCCCGCCTCGCTCAGCAGTCGGTGCAGATCCTCACTGAGCTGCCTGTCTCGCTGTGGGTCATCTGGGGCTCTGAAATGATCCGAGATTAGCTGACTCACACTGGCAGCTCAAGCAGACTCACCTGCTCATGCAATTCTACACAAGCAGAGCAAAGCGCAGAAGCGACAGTCGAGCTGCGCGGACTCACAGAGGGAGGCCCGGATGTGAGCGGTGAGCGGCTGGCTGGCCGGCCTGCGGGCTGCTGCAATGCGGGAAGGAGAGACGGCGTTCCCGTCAGTCAGGCCTGGGTGCTGGGCTTTCTGTTTTTCCGTTTTTCCTCCATGCTCTCCTATTGCTATTAGCGAGCCACCAAGGCATGGCCCCATGGTCCGGCGACCTTAGCTGCCTTTCCCTTTTGGCCTTTATCTCTCTTTCCTCTCGTTCTTTTCCAGGCCCCTGCCATCAGGGTATGAAATTCCACAATTCCCAAGATCCGAATTCCCCACAGAGCAAATGCACCTGTAGCTCTGTAACCATGGAAACGCGGAGAGCTTTATTATTAACTTCTGCTGTTAACTTTGCGTTCTTCCTGTGC
Source organism: Macrostomum cliftonense (assembly GCA_950096795.1). Lineage (NCBI taxonomy): Eukaryota > Metazoa > Platyhelminthes > Macrostomidae > Macrostomum > Macrostomum cliftonense. Next base: position 96,479 of record CATNEM010000136.1, on the reverse strand, counting down.
AGGCAGCGCCTTCTAGCAGACTTGCTCTGAACGGCCACCCAGTCCCGCTTTTAGGGCTAAAAAGTTGCTGAAGAGCCTCGCCTTACCCATGGGACTTAGCTGAGTTGAGCTGCCTCTAATGCAGCTGCGCTGATTATTTTCGAAATCCCAAGCTCATTTTGAAGATTTATTTGAGTTTCCGTAGGGCGCGCTCCCACTATGGAATGAAAGGCAGCTTTTCTCCCAGTCAGCTCTCACATGGAGACTTCTAAAAGCTGGATGAAATTCAACTGACAAGGGGTAAAACTGGGCGAACATTTCAGACTAAAGGCTGCGATTAAGCGGGAGTGAAGTGAAATATTGTCATGAAATTTTTGAGCTAGCTCAGCCAATCAGCGTGAAGTTGCTGCAGCAGTGGAAACTCTGTCCTTGTCGATAACAGTGAGGGCTCCACTGCTTAAAATCGGCAACCCACAGCCCTCAAGCGCAGCATGAAGCCATTTGCAGCACTAAACGTCAAACGTCTCACCTCGCTTCGCTGTCCCTCAGTAGCCGCAGCACCTGCGAATGCGACCGTCCAAGCCGCTCTGCCAGCTCCGTACATGTCTGGCCCCGACCGTCTCGATGACTCGCATCAGCTCCTCCGTCCATCAGAGTCTTCGCAGCTCGCACGTGACCCGCTTCGACCGCTCGTGTAAGAGCAGTCCGACCCTGACTGTCTTCAGCACGCACTGACGCACCGAGACCCAGCAGCTTCTCAATGAGCTCGTGATGACCCGCATCAGCTGCCAGCATGAGAGCAGTGGCTCCAGTGCTGTCTGACTTGTCGACATGCTCTGTGCTGACTTGGTTAGCGCTGAGCAGTGTGAGAGCCAGTGCGACATGGCCTTGAGAGATGGAGAGACAGAGCAGCTGGGTGATCTGAGCTGGCTGCATTTGAGACAGAGTCCGGGTGAGAGCTGAGTTTCTGCCCTCGATGGCCATTGAGGCTGCGAAGCTGAGGATCTCGCTGGACTTGAATAGCCAGTCGGGCTCGATGCGTAGGAAAGCGACGACATCGTCTTGGTGAGTAGAGCAGGCCGAAACTGCAGCCTCAAAGCGCAACTGATCTCTCATATTTTGGTCAGCAACTGTCTGCACCAGAAACTTCACCACTTTTAAGTGACCCTCCTTAACGGCTAGCGAAGCATACCGTTCGCAAAATCCTGTCTTCAGTTTTTTATCGCAGCGCTCAAAATGGAATTTCACATCGTCAACATTTCCGCTTTTCACAGCATCAAAAATGTCCTGCCTTTTGGCCATCGGGCTGAGCGGCTGATTCTTCTCAGTCAGTTATTTGCCACGCCTGCACCGATTTCGTTTCTCCTGCGGGTGCTGCGCTGGCTCTTTCAGGGCGATGCCTGCAAGGTGTCAAAGGCTAACTCAAATTATGGGAGGCGGACTGGCGTCTCATGCACAAAATATAATTTGAAAGTCAGCGCTGAAACACTGTTGGTCACGTGAGGGGAATCAGAGATGAAGAGCGGATGAAGGCTCAGACATGCTGGCATCAGACAACAGACAAAGAATAAGAAAAAAAGTTGGGAAAAGAAGTTAAGGAAAGCAGGGGAGAAAAATGGTGAGTTGAGGGAGGAGAAAGGGAAGAGGAGAAGCAAACGAAATTACTCTCAATTTGACCAGAAAAGATGGGATCAGAAGCGTCACGAAAGTGATTAGGGAGGTCAAAACAGACACAGATCGAGGTGGACCCTGCGCCCGCAGTGGGAAGGCATTTCATTCTGAGCCCCAAATTTCCCCTTCACGCACGAAACATACCAACAACACGAAGCAGCTCACAGAAACTCAATCCACTTGTCAGCCCGGGAGTCCCTGGTCATCAGCACCCCCAGTTTAGGAAGGACTCGGTGCCGAACCAACTGAGGGCTGCCCTTTTTTATAATCTTTATTTTCTAGTTTTTTCTGCACTAGCATTACTGCAAGCAATATATTTGTTTTTTGTGCGGCACAACAAAAAATATTTATCTTCTGTTATCAATCTTCAAGTCCGAGCTACGTATTATGTTGGATAAATCCCTAAATTTTTCCACGGTAGTTCTGAATCGTTCCTAGGACATCGGCCAAGGACAACTAAAGATTGTTATTTAGTTGTCTTTGACATCGGCATAGACCGTGAACTTCGTTTTCAACCCCTGATTCAAATTTCGGAGGCAGTCAGTCTGATCCCCTCATTAACAGCCTGATCCCCTCCGTCACAGGCTGATCCCCTCGTTCACAGTGTGATCGCCTCACTCAAAGTGTGATCCCTTCGTTCAAGGTCTGATCTCCTCATCACTGATCCCCTCGTTCCCCTCATCCCCTGCCCACCTCCGCTTCTGTCTTTTTTTCCTGCTATGTTTACTTTTTTCAGATCCTCTCATTTACAATGTGATTCCCTCCGTCACAGTCTGATTCCCTCATTCACAGTCTGATTCCCTCATTCACAGTCTGATTCCCTCATTCACAGTCTGATTCCCTCATTCACAGTCTGATTCCCTCATTCACAGTCTGATCCCCTCATTCACAGTATGATCCCCACATTACCTTATGAGAAACGAAAACCTTGATGTAACTGGGCGCGGTCGAGGGCACGGAACTTTTCCGAATCCGCGCACTTGCTCAGACTCAGCTGATAGGGTATCGAAATGGCATTGGGAGTTATCCCTTTCCCGGCCTACCCTCTAAACACGTCCACTCCCATTCTTCTGGACTTCTGAAGCCTTTTTCACCCCTTTGCTCCTGTGTGCACCCTCTACTTACAGTACAACGCGTCTCTGTGCTCACTATAATTTGCTCAAACCGTGTTCTTACACGTTTGCCAGCCAGCTTTATGGGCAGTTTTTCCCCTTGCCCTACACACTTTTAGTGACAAGTCATGATCCTGTTAATTCTCAACCAACCAGTCAGTAAATCAGCCAACGGAAAAGTACGGAAAACATGAAAATGTGAAAACTGGAGAGGAAAACATCGGTAAAACAATAATAACAGAAGCAAGATCCAAGGTGGAGGCATATGAGAAAGTTTTTGGGCCGTTGCTTCAAAATAAGAAAACACTTGGCTACGCAGTGGCAGTTTCACAGGGTTCTGGCAGATATAGAGTGGTACACGCGCGCAAAATACTGTGAGTATGTGGTGTGGTAGATGCAGGGCCAAGAGGGCAGCGGGGTCAGAAGGCGCACCCGAAGCCCAGGAAGAGACGCGGAAGCTGGGCAGTCAGGGAGGCAAGAGGGAAGAGGGAGATGGTGAGTAAACAGCGGGATGCAGACTAGCGGAGGCTGAGATAAAGCCATAGATGGAGACGGGAGGAAAGGAGTAGAGGGGATGTCCCAGTGACGGCAGGCTACCCCAGGACTCATTCACCTGAGTTCTCAGTCTGCTTCACAGCTTGGTCAAAGATGAGGCCAAAATGATGAGGCACCGATGATTGGGTCAAGCATTTGGAAGGAACCTATACGGATGCCGTGTCAGAATGTCACTCATAACTGCAATTCCAATCACCACGGTCCTTCTAGAAAGGGTCAGTAACGCAACGGCCTCGGAAAAAAATTTTCGGAAACCATTATGACCATGGTCCCAGCAGCTGGTACAGGAGTAGTTTTCACAGCAACTCAAGCCACAGAAACCGCAGAACCTACAACTACAGCAATCATGGCTCTGGTATTCATAGCCGTCACATAGAAGGTGATCACAGCAACGGATTCTCTCAAGACTATCGAGGACGTGGAGGCATTGGTCACAGCGGCTATAACGTCAGAGCAGAGCAGAATACTTATAACAGCACGAACTACGGCAACGGTTACGGCAGCGGCCACGGCAGCCACTACAGAGGAGCCCCAATCTCTAGAACTCATCCGCAATATCACGTCACCTAAACAACTAGCGCAAGCCCAAGATTTTCAGCCTTCAGACGGTGAGGTGGAGGCGCATGCAACTGTCGATCCGATCCATTTGATCAACTAACTGAGTACTTTGACAGCGCTCTACCTGCTACCCTGTCTATCATTGGACAAAAATTATAACCTACGTCTTTATTTCTTGCCGATTAAATGTCCATGTCAAATGCGCAGTTTTTATCCCGTTTAACCCTAAAGCCACAGAGCAGTTGCAAATTAGCTAATAGCAAATATTAATCTACAGGGAATAATCATAAAGATAAATTGTTGATAACTAGTAGGAAAATTGATGGCCTGATTCTTAGTGGCGAATGCAAATTACAGTCCTTAATTTTTGAGGAGCAAATAAGAAACAGAGACATTGTGTTTTTATGTGAGACCCACTCAAAACAGGAAACATTAGATTAAAACTTAATGCCAGAATTCGTGAGCTTTGGAGCCGATGGGATTAAAATTAGGGGTGTTAGAAAAGGTAGACTCTCTAACGGGATGGCATTTTTTAGTAAAAAAAAGAATTTAGCGCCAGCAGTTTCGTTGGTGCACAAAAGTGACTTTTTATTGGTCTTGAAGTGAGCCACTAGTTAAGTATTAGTCGTGGCATCACTCCTAAGAAGTTAGAAAAACTTTTAATATGTTAAGTTCTCTTCTAGGCTGTCCCTGAGTCTGTTTATTAACACACTCTAGGTCCAGCCTGATCCCTTGTCTTACTTGTATGAGTCATAATCTAATTTTAGCCCCATGAACCGCGTGTACTTCTTGTTTGCCTGTCAGGTGACTGTTATTGTAAACACCCCTGCGCGAGTCACATTCTATTTTTAGCTCGTCTGTTTACTCGCTACCCTGGCATGTGACTGTTCTCCCCGCGTGAGTCATGCTTCTATTTTTAGCCTATGAAGTATGACTCACTGTACTTTGCTGCCTGTCCATTCTGCGTCATGATGCTATTTTTAGCCCATGATTCATTGCACTCGTGCGTCACATTGCCTAATTTGGTAATTCTCCCTATTTTTGTTCTCTAAGGAAAGCACGTGTTTGTCAACATGTGTATGCCAGGAACTCTATTTAAGCAAGACCCCTGAAGGGTAAATTCTTCACATGTTTGCGCTCCTCTGATCGCGTCTGCTTTCCCCGTCGTCTGCGAGTTAGCGTTTCGTAGTCATGCTTGTTGAACCTTAATAAATAATACGAACTGGAAGATCAGCTACTTAACGACAGCAACTGCAAGGATCCGGGTCTTCTTCTTTTGGCAATCTCCGACGACTCAGCCGATCGCGGTGACGAGACCGGAGATTCCTGGTGGCATCACCCGCTACTTCGGAGATTGGACGTTCAGCTAAGTTGTGCATCTCGCTACCAACCCCGTGTCAAGGTTGTCGAGACCCCGCCCATCTAAGAAGGAGAACTGAAAACAGTACAGTCTTAAAGCTGAGAAAAGTCAACACAACCGAATCCATTTTCTTAATTGGATGCTACGTTCCACCAGAGATTTCTAGGTATTATGAAGAATAAATATGGGAAGATATCCAAAGTATTATTTTTTCCTTTCCTTAGAGGGTGCTATTCTAGTAGTTGGCAATTTCAATGCCCGAATTGGGACAATGCAATCGAGTCCAGCAGCCAATGAGCTCCCTAGGAGAAACCAAGACACCGAAAAAAAAGACATGGCTTACGTCTCACAGAATTGTGCTGAGACAAAATGCACAATTCTCAATGGAACTACCCGCGGAGATATCCTGGGAAATTACACTTATAGCTGCTCAAAGGGCCGAAGCACCATAGATTGTGCAATCGTTTCATCGGAGCGGATAGAAATAATTTAAGATTTTTTTCACCCCCAGAGTTTCTTATCGACGCACTGCCCGATTACAGTTAAAATTGGCCTAGGAGATCCCAGGCCTCAGGTGAATTACCGGCTGGCTACAGAAAGACTCCACCATTATCAATTTGCCACTTAAATGGGATAGCGAGAAACAAACACGGTACATTGCTACTCTACAATCAAATCACAGTATTGAGCTCATTAGTAGAATTATAGAAAGAAAATAAATCGGACAATCATGCATAGAGATGCATCTGAGCTGACTGAATTGGTAAAAATTCCACCATCGCACGTCAAGGAAAGAGCGTCATCCCTAACAAGTTTTGGATGAATTAAGACATAACACATTAAGATCCCTGTCCCAAATCTCTAAAATATGCGGCAAGGAAGAAAAGGCGCAAACCGGCAGAGAGAGCTTTAGTTACAGAATATAACTGTGACGCTGCTTTTCCATCTGACAGCGTATTTTGCTGTTGTTGTTGTTGTACAGGATATGAAGCTTTAGCAAAGAAGTACAAGGAGCATTTAAGAAAACTTAAGCAAAATGACATAAATAGCTGTATTGAGAAAATGTCTAGCTGTAAATCCTCATGAGAATTCTGGTGCAGGCTAAAAAGAGCTGAGGAACTCCTGAATCCCAGCAAGCGAATTCACGTACCACAAGCTCCTGTTGTGGAAATCGAGGCAAACCTGAGGAGAGTCTTCAACTTTCCCCTTCAGTGTGATAGTGATCAACACAGGGAGCTGGAACTAACAGAAAATGACAGCCATGTAAACAGTAATGACACAGTGATGGTTAGCTCTGAAGATCTTGACAGAGCAGTAAGAGAATTTAAGAGAAGTAGCGACCCAGAAAAATACATAAAAGTCACAACAAACCCTGATTATAGACGAACGTTGGCAGCATTTAGACTAGGAAATCATGACCTAGCATGCGAGACACTTCGAAAAGTGAGACCTAGAATACCCTATGAAAATAGATTGTCCAGAATGTAAATCGGAGGTTGAAAATGAAGTTCACTTTCTATTTAAGTGTCCCTGGATTGAATACAGAGCTCCTAGGGAAACTTTTATCAAGGAACTATCCAAAGAAGTACCTAACTTGACTTGCTAACAGAGGAGGATTAATGTGTTTTTCTGGTTTTTCTGGTAATATGGTACAAGAAAATGTTGAACTTATTAACAAATTAGCCAAATACATACAGGAGACCGGGAAAATCAGAATGCGGCTGCTCTGAGGTTTTTTAAAAAATATTTTGTCTTTTTTTTAATTCCCACGCGATTTACAAAATTTAAAATGTGTTGACAATTCTTGTAATCAAATTTTAGCAAGTCAATATTTCTTCGCTTACGCTCGGCAAATCAAATAAAGGCAATAGCCGATTGGGATTTTTGTATAGGTGACTGCATTGATTAAAACATTATTATGAATAACTGACATTTCAATTTTGCAGACATTCAGAGCTGCCGCACTCACCGATGCCTGCAGTGGCTGGCTGGTGTCGGAGCTGCAGCTGTCAGCAAGCCGTCAGTCACGGATGCGGTATCGCACAGCCTGTGAATGGCAAGGTGTTGAAGGCAAAAATATTTTCCTGTTGCTTTGAGAGGTCGCTCACAGAAATATGCGAGACAAAACGGAACCGATTCTGCTCAGCGCTCTCTGGGAGGGCCTCAGCGAGAGCCCATCGCGAAACTTCAATAATGGTTTTTACTTAACTGGGTTGCCGGTTCTGACTCAGAGAGGCCGTATTTTATGCGTCTCTTTTCTGATCAGAAGGATTATAATTTTCACAATTCAGGAAAAATGCGCAAAGAAGACAGTGCGAAGCTGCTCCATAGCAACGCCTTCATCCACCTTTGGCGCCTAACGAGTTCGCAAGGGGCCTTGGAAACTGAGCTCACAGATAAATTTAGAGCTCGGCCTCTGTGGCCTGACATTCTCAGTCCCTGCCTCCCTTCCCAACCTAAACTCCATGCCTCCCTTCCCATCCTAAACTCCCTGCCTCCCTTCCCAACCCACACTCCGTTCCTCCCTTCCCAACCCAAACTCCCTGCCTCCCTTCCCAACACACACTCCCTGCCTCCCTTCCCAACCCACACTCCCTGCCTCCCTTCCCAACCCACACTCCCTGCCTCCCTTCCCAACCCACACTCCCTGCCTCCCTTCCCAACCCAAACTCCCTGCCTCCCTTCCCAACCCAAACTCCCTGCCTCCCTTCCCATCCTAAACTCCCTGCCTCCCTTCCCAACCCACACTCCCTGCCTCCCTTCCCAACCCACACTCCCTGCCTCCCTTTCCAACCCAAACTCCCTGCCTCCCTTCCCAACCCAAACTCCCTGCCTCCCTTCCCATCCTAAACTCCCTGCCTCCCTTCCCAACCCACACTCCCTGCCTCCCTTCCCAACCCAAACTCCCTGCCTCCCTTCCCAACCCACAATCCCTTCCTCCCTTCCCAACCCACAATCCCTTCCTCCCTTCCCAACCCACACTCCCTGCCTCCCTTCCCATCCTAAACTCCCTGCCTCCCTTCCCAACCCACAATCCCTTCCTCCCTTCCCAACCCACAATCCCTTCCTCCCTTCCCAACCCACAATCCCTTCCTCCCTTCCCCACCCAAACTCCATGCCTCCCTTCCCAACCCAAACTCCCTGCCTCCCTTCCCAACCTAAACTCCATGCCTCCCTTCCCATCCTAAACTCCCTGCCTCCCTTCCCAACCCACACTCCGTTCCTCCCTTCCCAACCCAAACTCCCTGCCTCCCTTCCCAACACACACTCCCTGCCTCCCTTCCCAACCCACACTCCCTGCCTCCCTTCCCAACCCACACTCCCTGCCTCCCTTCCCAACCCACACTCCCTGCCTCCCTTCCCAACCCAAACTCCCTGCCTCCCTTCCCAACCCAAACTCCCTGCCTCCCTTCCCATCCTAAACTCCCTGCCTCCCTTCCCAACCCACACTCCCTGCCTCCCTTCCCAACCCACACTCCCTGCCTCCCTTTCCAACCCAAACTCCCTGCCTCCCTTCCCAACCCAAACTCCCTGCCTCCCTTCCCATCCTAAACTCCCTGCCTCCCTTCCCAACCCACACTCCCTGCCTCCCTTCCCAACCCAAACTCCCTGCCTCCCTTCCCAACCCACAATCCCTTCCTCCCTTCCCAACCCACAATCCCTTCCTCCCTTCCCAACCCACACTCCCTGCCTCCCTTCCCATCCTAAACTCCCTGCCTCCCTTCCCAACCCACAATCCCTTCCTCCCTTCCCAACCCACAATCCCTTCCTCCCTTCCCAACCCACAATCCCTGCCTCCCTTCCCAACCCACAATCCCTGCCTCCCTTCCCAACCCACAATCCCTTCCTCCCTTCCCCACCCAAACTCCATGCCTCCCTTCCCAACCCAAACTCCCTGCCTCCCTTCCCAACCCACAATCCCTTCCTCCCTTCCCAACCCACAATCCCTACCTCCCTTCCCAACCCACAATCCCTTCCTCCCTTCCCAACCCAAACTCCCTGCCTCCCTTCCCAACCCACAATCCCTTCCTCCCTTCCCAACCCACAATCCCTTCCTCCCTTCCGAACCCACAATCCCTTCCTCCCTTCCCAACCCAGAATCCCTGCCTCCCTTCCCCACCCAAAATCCCCGCCTCCCTGGTGACTAAGACCCATAGAAAAAGTACGGAAAATGTATTTGAAAGTTATGAGAATTCTAGATGGAATCATTGAATACCTGTTTAGCTTCTCTTCGAGACCTCGTAGATATTCTTGATAAAATTTAACTGCCCATTTTTCTCTGGGTAAATGGGATTATAGTACGTAAAAAATTAGAAGTTTGGTCGATTGTAAAAGTTACTCAAGAAACTCATAGATTGGCAAAGGCAGCCGGGCTTTGGTACGGTGTGGGAGATTGGCTGGCTTGGCGTGCCGTCTGGAGCTCTGCATCGATTCTAAACTGCACTTTTACTGGCGTCAGCGACATTTTCTTCTTTAATACGGATATTTTTCCAGAACTCTAGGAAATTTCTGGGTCTTTTCACATAGAGGAGGTTAATTATGGCAAAGTTGAATTATAATTTACGTGAAGCTTGGGGATTATTTCCCGAAACTTTGCTTCTTTACTCGAAGGAGAAAGCATTTTGTTTTACTCTATTTTTCAAAAAATCGAAATAAAAACAATTAATTGGGAAGACCTGCGCAGACAGATGGATAAATTTGGGATGCAAGGCTGAGTGAGGCTGAGCTCTGAAGATGAATTAAGGGGACAAATAGCGGGATCATGGTGAATTTATCATAATCTGGCTATTGGTATTTGATGTCATGATCCTGTATAGATAATGGGATAACTGGATATTTCTCCCAGAAAAACAGAAGTGCCGCACTCACCGATTGCTGTGGCTGGTTGGTGTCGGAGCCGCAGCTGTCAGCAACCAGTCAGTCACGGATGCGGCTACCAGCTTGCCGAAACTGCCCGATCTGCCACGCAGCCTGCGAACGGCAAGGTGATGAGGCAGTGCTTTTTCAGATGCTTTGGGTGATCGCATAAGAAAAAGCTGAACGCATTCTGGGAAAGACACAACGTGAGTCCTTCTTGGCCATCAACCTGCTCACTCACGGAGCCGCCTCAATGCCCAGTTCGGCTTGCTGGAATCAGGGCCTGGTTTCCCCTATCAATCTGGATGCACTGGGCCCCATATCCCTGCATTTTTAAACCTGTCTGGGGCAGATAGAAATTCAAGTGAAAATATATGAGGATTACAATGTTAACGCAGTAAGGAAAATAAAAAGGCCAACCTTCATTATGTACTACTGATAGTAGAAGAATAAGAAAACTGAGCTAATTATTGTAAAACACAAAACTGGCACTCCGATTCTCCGACCTTCATTTGGAATGGCGTGAAAGCTCGGCGCATTTTGGGGGGTTTGGAGAGGCGACACAATGAGCGGGTTGATTGTTGTGGACAGCTCGTGGCTGCAGCGCATGAGACAGCCCCAAGCAATGCAAATGCGAATTTCTTAGAAAGGCCTATTGAGAAAGCAGCCAATGAGGGACAATGCGAGAGCCGAGCTCAGTGCCTTCGAGTGTGTGAAGGCTCGGTGTGTTTTTGTAGCCATAGCGAGGGACAGTAGCGAGTGCGCAGTTGAGAGCGTCTTTGCAATAAACTTGTCAAAACTCCCAGACATCCGGAAGTACAAACCAGGGAGTGCTAGCTACTCATGCCAGAGGCCTCTTCAAACAGCCCGTATAGATGCAACTCTGCAACTGCCTCAGAAATTCACTTGGAATGACCCAAGCTCAGTGCAAAAAGCCTGGCCAGGAAATACTGGACAAATGGGAGCGACCCTCACCGCCCAACTCATCCAGAGCGGACCAACCCAGGCCGACAATATTAGTTCATAACGGCTAGCAGATGAGCGGGACGAATGTCTCATTTTAAAGATAATTCAAGTATCTACCACTGACTGAAGTGTCATGAAATTTTATGGCCCAGTAACTTAGTTATCGGATTTTAAATTTTGACGAGTGCCGAAAAAGTGCATGTTAAAAGTCAAACGGGTAAATTTGGGATTTTTAAAAGTTTTTGTTCTTGGGCAAATCTTCTTACTTGTGAAGTCATTTAGCAAGAAGATTCTTATTTGAATGAAGTTCAAACCAACTGATTCTGCCCAAGAATGAAAGGTTTTCTGCATCAAAACTTTTCAACTTTATTTTCATAGTGCTTTTTCTGCATATCAAAAGTAAAAGTTAACGACCTTGATTTCTTCTTCGAATGCGCACTTCAGGGAGGCCCGCCTCAGAAGTGCAAAATCAATGCAGGAAGGACAAGGCTGGGAGCGGCAATGGTGGGATTCACACCATAGCAACAACTCCACCCACCCCAATGGACTGAGGGCTTGGCTTTGAGAGGCTGAATGGTGGTGCTCAGGCAGTGTTCCGCCTTCAGGCATGAGTCTCAGATCCATGACAGGGGCAGTTTTTTTACAAGCGATGCATTGAATTAGCGCTTAACAAAGCAAAAAAACTTTTTCACATTGAGTTAAAAAATTGCCGAACAGATAAAAGATGGACAAAGGCATCATAATTTGTTGCCCAGTTCCTCATCATCAATGAGCTTCAGCAATTTTTCTGTCAATAAGACCGCTTCTGCTACGTCAGCAACTGACTCACCGACTCGCTGGTTGGTTGCCAAAGCGTGGGTCACGGATCGGGTCACCGGGTCACGGATCGGGTCACCGGGTCACGGATCGGGTCACCGGTCAGTTAGCCGAGCTGCTGTGTTGATGCTCTGAAAGCAGTTTTAAAGGCTCAAATTGAAACTAAAGCGGCAAGTAGGGAATTCAAAACGGAGCGAGTGGCCCGTGGCAACTGAAACCGCATTGGAACATGCAGGTTAATCCATCTGTGCACTAGCAACAACAGTAGCTCATTAGCCACCCAACCCATTTTGGTATTTAAGAGAAAGACGCTAGCGCAGCATGCTTTGCTCTGATGAAGTTTGAGGCTGTGGGGTGTTGGGGCGGTGAGTGCTCGAGTCGGTGAGATCAGAAGCTGAATGCGAGCCTGTTGAGGCAGGCGCACTATCGAGAGAGAAAGAGCTAAAAACCGGTGCAGAGAGCGGGTGCAGCCCAGCAACAAATACAGAGATGAAGAATAATAGTAAGAAGAGACACCTTACAAGTTCGCAAGACGCCTTGGAAAGTGAGCTCACAGCTAAATTTAGAGCTCGGCCTCTGTGGCCTGACATTCTGAGCACAAAAACAAGCTCTGACAGCTTCTACCGATAAGAACTGGGCCGGCCAGGATTATAATAATATGGAGTTCGGCCATTCTGAGTCAGTCTGCTCTTGAATCCCCATACACAAACCCCCTTTGAATCGAAGCAAAAAGCTTTTCTATCGCAAATTCAAGGCCAACAGAGGGAAAGCAGGGACACGTGACATCAGCGCGAGATGTAGCCAACTCTGTAGCCAATTCAAGCATCTTAGACATTGAAAACTACACATCTGTAATCTGCTTTTAAAGCTCTGCTAGCTGAGAGATGAATGCCCAGGTGCTAAGCAAATTCGACTGTCAGCTGCAGCAATATGCCGTGGAAGTGACGCAATAAGAGAGGAGAGCAGGTCGAAAGTAAAAGATAAGAGAAAATCAGAAAAGCAAAGAGAGTAAATTGGAGAGATGTCCCTGGAGAACAAAATATCAGATTCCAACTTCGTCAAAGAAGATAAGTCCCAACGGATAACAATCAGGTAAAACACTTGGGTTGAAACCTACTGGTGCAATGTGAGAATTTCGCTTAGAAATAAATATATTTATTTCACAAGATACAGTACCGACTTATTGTGAAAATAATGTGAGTTTAATTCAATTATCCCAAAATGTGGACCGCAAAAGTCAATTATTAAGAGCCACACAAAGTTTAGCATAAATGACACAGTTGATGGTTAATACTGAAGGATAAAAAGGGCTGGAAGCAATGAAATTTGATGGATGACTGATTATCATAGCTTGCTATATCACGAAAATGAAACTGAAATTTCCACTAAAATCGGTTGCTCAGGCACTTTCCGACTCACTGATTCTTTTGTCGGCTTCTTCTTCTGTTCTGTCTGTCCCAGTGTCTCCAAGTGTCTCCAATCAGAGCCCCATGCTGATTCAACGGTTATGCTGGCTGCTCTGAAGGCAATTTAGAAAGCGACCACGCAGCCTTTCATTCAAAGCATTCAACACGGAGCGAGCGGCCGTCTGGCAGCTGCAGCAGCCTTATTTATTTGTTTGCAGCCGCCCCGAGGGCACGCGGACTCCCCTGAGTGTGCAATTTGGGTGACGCTGAAAACCCGAGCCACCCCATCTTCGCATTGAGAGACTTCTCAGACTGTTTGGGTCGAGTCGGAAGCTGCGGCCCAGGAGACAGGAGAGAGGGGATGATGGTCAGTACAGAGAGCGGGCTGCTTAGCGACAGAGAAGCAGAGAATCGAGAAACCCCCAAGGAGAGAGGGGGCAGAGGGAGACCGAGTTCGGCCAGGCAGTTTCCATGCCAGTGCGACGCTGTGCAGATGCGCTCAAGTCCCTCAATATTAGGCTGATGCAGCCTCCCCCATTTCAGTGCAAGAACCCTAGCAGACTCGCTTGCCTCATGAACAATTGACAAGATGGATAGAGAGTCTAACAAGCTCAATTGAGCTAACGTAAAGCTGTTTTACTGGCATGAACACCTTCCTGGGGCTGCCTCTTCATTTATCAGAGGAGAAGGGACAAAAACAACCCGGCGTCTTCTTTGTGTGGGTGCGGCCACAGAATCTCATGCCCACGTGATACCGTCCACTCCAACTCTGCTTTAATTGTACTATGTTCCCCATGCTGTTTGCCTAGAATGTTTACGTACAAGCAAATTTCCCTAATATTGCACTTTATTTTGTTATTTTCTCTATTTTTATCGACAACTGGTTGAATTGTCAATGTGGAGCTTAGCGTTAGAACAGTTCCGGGTTTCCAGGACAACTAGAAGCTAGACAAGCTAAACAAAGATCCAAGGGTCTTTATCCATTAAAAACTAAACTATGAAAATCCAATGCTTGAGATGAGTTTCTGGCCCTGGAAATTTTGCAGAAAACATAGCCGACAAAAAGATAATTCGCTTGCCCACAAAGCCGGCCCTACATGGGATTTGAAGGCCCACTCCAAAAAATCCCGTTGATAAGCAAACGATAATTTTATGTTTTTTTTTTAATTTTCTCTGCACGCATGAAAGAGCGGCTGCTGCAGATTCGATAAAAGTGCAAATTTCTACTGGAGCCAACAGTCACTCAACTTTTTATTTGAAATTTAATTATCGAATTGTGGTACAGAAAGCAGCAAGATACAGAATAAGGCAGGAAAAACAAACAGTGCAAACATTTTTCTGAACCATTTCAGAAATAAGCGGCCAGGTAAGTAAAACAAACTCACAAATAGCTGAAGAATTGAGCTCACCCTATTGAATAAGATAATCAGTTATTGGAAGTCATTCAGCCAGCAACAGTGGCAGACACGCAAAGCAGGCCGTCAGGCAAGGCAGATGAGGCGCACGCACTGTGTGAAATGTGTTTAATAAGCAACAGGGCAATTAATGGGAATACACAGATCCAGTCTTTCACACAATGATTCAATCTCTAATTGGCATTTCATGAGAAAAAAATGTTAAAAGTACGACTAAAATTAACTTTCACTTTCTGTTTCTAAGAAAAGCTGGCTTTTCGGCCTTTGCGCACAATTTTCTGACTTTTAACGAGTTTTTTGGCGTGAGAAAATTTCAACATCCAATTTAGCACTCGCCACAGCGTCACTCGTTAAAGAGAGAGTTGACTGACAGGTTCCCAAATCGCTGCTCAAAAATCAGAAGATTGGCTGCCCGGTTTCGGAGACTGCAGCTGAGGCTCCATAGGAAGGGCTTGAAACTGTCAGGCTCAACAGGTTTTGTCAAAATATTCAAGCAAAGCGCTGCAGCTTTTCCCGCATCCAGCAGTCCGTCTGCTCTCTTGCGGTCTCCATGGAAACGGGGCGTCCAGCCATGTCTTCGTCTTGATTTCGATATTGATTGGCTCTCGACCACAGCCTCCGCTCTTCATCCTCAGTTCACAAGTGGATGAGGCTGTCGCTGCTGCTGCGATACGAAAGTCGCCACAGCTTCTGCCGGACCCAGCTGATCTTCTCCTCGTCCTGCGTCTCCATGGCGACGCGTCTCTCGTCCCTGATGGTCTCCATATACTTGACTATATATTCTTGACTATAGTCAAGAAGTCTCTGGTTTAATAGCGGATTATTTGTAGTCATTTTGTTCTCTGCTTTTTGTCTTTTTGGCCTTGTCTTTATCTGGGTGCCGCCTGTAAGGTGTTAATTGCGGGGCAAAGTGATTGGAATGGGGCAGGCATATTATGTAAAAAATACAATCAACTAAATCGACTCGTACAGCAGCCATCGAGAGAAAAGATAAAGCAGCCTTTTGTCACAGTCAGAGCGTAGAAAACTAAATCAAAGCTAAATTAAAGACAAAAAATAAATGCTTTTCGCTTCAACAATCGTGGAAAAAAATATCGTATTAATGTTGACTATGTGCTAAAAGAATAGGGTTTACGATAAATTTGTTTAGGCATAGGGTAAAAACCTAATGCGAAGATGAAAGGTAGGGCAACTAGGTGTGAAGAGAATGTTAAGGAAACCAGGTGGGAAAAGAAGCTTGAGGAAACCAGGTGGGAAGAGAATGGGCGGGGAAACCAGGTGGGAAGAGAATGGGCGGGGAAACCAGGTGGGAAGAGATTGGGCGGGGAAACCAGGTGGGAAGAGATTGGGCGGGGAAACCAGGTGGGAAGAGATTGGGCGGGGAAACCAGGTGGGAAGAGAATGGGCGGGGAAACCAGGTGGGAAGAGATTGGGCGGGGAAACCAGGTGGGAAGAGATTGGGCGGGGAAACCAGGTGGGAAGAGATTGGGCGGGGAAACCAGGTGGGAAGAGAATGGGCGGGGAAACCAGGTGGGAAGAGAATGGGCGGGGAAACCAGGTGGGAAGAGAATGGGCGGGGAAACCAGGTGGGAAGAGAATGGGCGGGGAAACCAGGTGGGAAGAGATTGGGCGGGGAAACCAGGTGGGAAGAGATTGGGCGGGGAAACCAGGTGGGAAGAGATTGGGCGGGGAAACCAGGTGGGAAGAGATTGGGCGGGGAAACCAGGTGGGAAGAGAATGGGCGGGGAAACCAGGTGGGAAGAGAATGGGCGGGGAAACCAGGTGGGAAGAGAATGGGCGGGGAAACAAGGTGGGAAGAGATTGGGCGGGAAACCAGGTGGGAAGAGAATGGGCGGGGAAACCAGGTGGGAAGAGAATGGGCGGGGAAACCAGGTGGGAAGAGAATGGGCGGGGAAACCAGGTGGGAAGAGAATGGGCGGGGAAACCAGGTGGGAAGAGAATTGGCGGGGAAACCAGGTGTGAGGAGAATGGGCGGGGAAACCAGGTGGGAAGAGAATGGGCGGGGAAACCAGGTGTGAGGAGAATGGGCGGGGAAACCAGGTGTGAGGAGAATGGGCGGGGAAACCAGGTGGGAAGAGATTGGGCGGGGAAACCAGGTGGGAAGAGAATGGGCGGGGAAACCAGGTGGGAAGAGATTGGGCGGGGAAACCAGGTGGGAAGAGAATGGGCGGGGAAACCAGGTGGGAAGAGAATGGGCGGGGAAACCAGGTGGGAAGAGAATGGGCGGGGAAACCAGGTGGGAAGAGAATTGGCGGGGAAACCAGGTGTGAGGAGAATGGGCGGGGAAACCAGGTGGGAAGAGAATGGGCGGGGAAACCAGGTGTGAGGAGAATGGGCGGGGAAACCAGGTGTGAGGAGAATGGGCGGGGAAACCAGGTGGGAAGAGATTGGGCGGGGAAACCAGGTGGGAAGAGAATGGGCGGGGAAACCAGGTGGGAAGAGATTGGGCGGGGAAACCAGGTGGGAAGAGAATGGGCGGGGAAACCAGGTGGGAAGAGAATGGGCGGGGAAACCAGGTGGGAAGAGAATGGGCGGGGAAACCAGGTGGGAAGAGAATGGGCGGGGAAACCAGGTGGGAAGAGAATGGGCGGGGAAACCAGGTGTGAGGAGAATGGGCGGGGAAACCAGGTGGGAAGAGAATGGGCGGGGAAACCAGGTGGGAAGAGAATAGGCGGGGAAGCCAGGTGGAAAGAGATTGGGCGGGGAAACCAGGTGGGAAGAGAATGGGCGGGGAAGCCAGGTGGAAAGAGATTGGGCGGGGAAACCAGGTGGGAAGAGAATGGGCGGGGAAACCAGGTGGGAAGAGAATGGGCGGGGAAACCAGGTGGGAAGAGAATGGGCGGGGAAACCAGGTGGGAGGAGAATGGGCGGGGAAACCAGGTGGGAAGAGAATAGGCGGGGAAGCCAGGTGGAAAGAGATTGGGCGGGGAAACCAGGTGGGAAGAGATTGGGCGGGGAAACCAGGTGGGAAGAGATTGGGCGGGGAAACCAGGTGGGAAGAGATTGGGCGGGGAAACCAGGTGGGAGGAGAATGGGCGGGGAAACCAGGTGGGAAGAGAATAGGCGGGGAAGCCAGGTGGAAAGAGATTGGGCGGGGAAACCAGGTGGGAAGAGATTGGGCGGGGAAACCAGGTGGGAAGAGATTGGGCGGGGAAACCAGGTGGGAGGAGAATGGGCGGGGAAACCAGGTGGGAAGAGAATAGGCGGGGAAGCCAGGTGGAAAGAGATTGGGCGGGGAAACCAGGTGGGAAGAGATTGGGCGGGGAAACCAGGTGGGAAGAGATTGGGCGGGGAAACCAGGTGGGAAGAGATTGGGCGGGGAAACCAGGTGGGAGGAGAATGGGCGGGGAAACCAGGTGGGAAGAGAATAGGCGGGGAAGCCAGGTGGAAAGAGATTGGGCGGGGAAACCAGGTGGGAAGAGATTGGGCGGGGAAACCAGGTGGGAAGAGATTGGGCGGGGAAACCAGGTGGGAGGAGAATGGGCGGGGAAACCAGGTGTGAGGAGAATAATGTTGAGACTTGGGGTGAAGAGGAAGGGTGAGGGAAGCAGAAAAAAATTCAAGGTGTCAAGAACGGATTTCTGGTGGTGTCCGGATTTCTGATTTCCAATCAAACGGTTAACAGAATCATGAGTTTGAACAGAACAAATAGTGACCATAAGGAGACGGAAATAGCTAGCCAGAGTCGGAGCTAAAAGCAGAGCGGAAAGATGATGAGGAAGATATGAGAAGACAACAAGGCAGTAAAGTAAGTGAACTGCAACTAGATGGCAGAATAAAGAGGCGAGGAGCCAAAGGTAAGTAGAGAAAGGTACAGAGCGGAGAATGACGGCAGACGTGTGAATAGAGGGGGAGAAGAGAAATGGCAAACAGGGGACCAGAGGCGAGGTTGGTGTTAAAAATAGGGGAGATGCTGGAGGGACCAGCTTGAATAAACGAATAATATAAGAATAGAAGATAATTGCAAAAGCATCCAAAGGGGGTGCTATCACAACGCCTAAAAATCACAACGCCTAATATCTATGTATACCCCTTCACAGCGCCTAAAAATCATAACACTTGGACTTAAAAACGCAGCATCCTTCCATTTGCAAGCTGGATGGTTGCTCTAGCTGGCAAGTTTGCGCGTCTCTAGGTTTGCATGTACTGTTCATATTTAGGCGTTGTGAAGGGGCATGCAAAATTTTGGGCGTTATGCATTTTAGGCGTTGTGATTTTCAGGCGTTGTGATTTTCATGCGTTGTGATTTTCAGGCGTTGTGATTTTCAGGCGTTGTGATTTTCAGGCGTTGTGATTTTCAGGCGTTGTGATTTTCAGGCGTTGTGATTTTCAGGCGTTATGATTTTCAGGCGTTGTGATTTTCAGGCGTTGTGATTTTCAGGCGTTGTGATTTTCAGGCGTTGTGATTTTCATGCGTTGTGATTTTCAGGCGTTGTGATTTTCAGGCGTTGTGATTTTCAGGCGTTGTGATTTTCATGCGTTGTGATTTTCAGGCGTTGTGATTTTCAGGCGTTGTGATTTTCAGGCGTTGTGATTTTCAGGCGTTGTGATTTTCAGGCGTTGTGATTTTCAGGCGTTGTGATTTTCAGGCGTTATGATGCGACCCCATCCAAAGGTCAGCGGCGACGAGAGTAGAGAACAGAAGGAAAGTGAGAGAGATATAAGATGAAACAGGGGATATAGAGTCTCAGGGGGTAGAGAGTCACAGGGGATAGAAAGAGAGTCACAGGGAATAGAGAGAGAGTCACAGGGAATAGAGAGAGAGTCACCGGGAATAGAGGGTCACCGGGGATAGTGAGTCACCGGGGATAGAGAGTCACCGGGGATAGAGAGTCACCGGGGATAGAGAGTCACAGGGAATAGAGAGAGAGAGTCACCGGGGATAGAGAGTCACCGGGGATAGAGAGTCACCGGGGATAGAGAGTCACAGGGGATAGGCAGTCACAGGGGATAGAGAGTCACAGGGAATACAGTCACAGGAGATAGAGAGTCACAGGGGATAGAGAGTCACAGGGAATACAGTCACAGGAGATAGAGAGTCACCGGGGATAGAGAGTCACAGTGGATAGAGAGTCACAGGGGATAGAGAGTCACCGAGGATAGAGAGTCACAGGGGATAGGCAGTCACAGGGGATAGAGAGTCACAGGGGATAGAGTCGCCGGGGATAGGCAGTCACAGGGGCTTTAAGGTAAGTTACGTTAAGGTAATTAAAAACACTTTACTCAACGTATCTACGCTCCTAAATGCATGGTCTGATTTATAAGCGGTTTCGTGCGCCGCTTGGCAACAATTAACGCCCGAAGAAACCGTGGAATTCAAAACTGATCAAGTGGCCCATGGCAACTAAGGCCACCTTATTTATTGACACTGCTAAACAATGCCAGCTCTAACCTTCCTCCTTTGTCGGTACAGTAAAAATTATGCGAGTTATTGCAAGGAATTTTGAAGCTTCAAGTTCGCTAATTATGTGGCTTTTCCTAATTCTTTGTCCTATGATTCCCTTTCCTGGGGAAATTCAACATGTTCCATTGCGCTCAATGCAGCCAGCTCTGATTCCTGGGTTGTCTCTGCTAACCTGTCTTTACCCGGTCCTATTTTTCCTGATTCTCTTTCTCTTCTCTGGTCCTCTTTGGTGCTTTTTCCCCAGTTCCCTTCCCCCAATTCCCTTTCGCCAGTTCTCTTTCCCCAGTTCCCTTTCCTGAGTTCACTTTCCTCAGTTCCCTTTCCTCAGTTCCCTTTCCTCAGTTCCCTTTCCTTAGTTCCCTTTCCTCAGTTCCCTTTCCCCAGTTCCCTTACCCCAGTTCCCTTTCCTCAGTTCCCTTTCCTCAGTTCCCTTTCCTCAGTTCCCTTTCCCCAGTTCCCTTACCCCAGTTCCCTTTCCTCAGTTCCCTTTCCTCAGTTCCCTTTCCCCAGTTCCCTTTCCTCAGTTCCCTTTCCTCAGTTCCCTTCCCCCAGTTCCCTTTCCTCAGTTCCCTTTCCTCAGTTCCCTTCCCCCAGTTCCCTTACCCCAGTTCCCTTTCCCCAGTTCATTTTCCTCAGTTCCCTTTCCTCAGTTCCCTTTCCCCAGTTCCCTTTCCTCAGTTCCCTTTCCTCAGTTCCCTTCCCCCAGTTCCCTTACCCCAGTTCCCTTTCCCCAGTTCATTTTCCTCAGTTCCCTTTCCTCAGTTCCCTTTCCCCAGTTCCCTTTCCTCAGTTCCCTTTCCTCAGTTCCCTTCCCCCAGTTCCCTTACCCCAGTTCCCTTTCCCCAGTTCATTTTCCTCAGTTCCCTTTCCCCAGTTCCCTTTCCTCAGTTCCCTTCCCCCAGTTCCCTTTCCCCAGTTCATTTTCCTCAGTTCCCTTTCCTCAGTTCCCTTTCCTCAGTTCCCTTCCCCCAGTTCCCTTTCCCCAGTTCATTTTCCTCAGTTCCCTTCCCCCAGTTCCCTTTCCCCAGTTCATTTTCCTCAGTTCCCTTTCCTCAGTTATTTTTCCTCAGTTCCCTTTCCCCAGTTCATTTTCCTCAGTTCCCTTTCCTCAGTTTCTTTTCCCCAGTTCCCTTTCCTCAGTTCCCTTACCCTAGTTCCTTTTCCTCAGTTCTCTTTATAACTTTTTGCAGCCCAACAACGTAAAGCAGAAAAATATCACACCCATGTATTTACTTGGCTACAAGACCCACCAGTTGCTATTAGTCTAATGGCACTTCCTGTTCAATCGGTGCAATCTGATACTTCCTCTGCCGTGTAAGGCATGCCATCGTGTTGTCAAGCAACGCGCCGCAAAAAACTCTTCAATAAGGGCCTTAAAATAAGACGTCAAACAACATCAAGCCAATACAGTTTTTTTCAGCTGAATTCTGAAATAATCAAAGACAATGGTCTCTGCAGCGGATTTGAACACTGCATTCTGCTATCTTTGCAGCGGCTTCTTAGCTTTGGCTAACTTCATCTGGCTGGTAAGTGGAATTAATTCAAAAGGTATTCTCGTTTTTAAAAGCTATGAACAACCGAATCTAAAATCCCCGAAAAACTCCGAAAAAAATCCAGCTCCTCGGCATCGCCTGCATCGCACTAGGCTCAGCGTGGCAGCCAATGCTGAATTCTTCCAGATTGGATTCCCAAGAACACCGTCAGCTTGCTGACTACCTGCGAGGCGTTGCTTCCATGGCCGGTATTGAGGATGTCGCTACGGCGGCGGGCAACGCGCTGCAAGTTGTCGGACCGATCGACAATGTCCTACTTGGGCTGGGCATCGGCCTGACCCTGCTCGCCATCCTGGGCTTCGGCAGCCTCTGCTGTCGGTCCAGACCTGGTCTGGCTGCGGTGAGGCCCCACAGCTACTAATTGTGTACTAATTGAATGCGCAGGAACTCGTGTGGAAAACCTCCCCACTGCCCCAGTTTGGCTTGTTGTGCATTGAGTTGGATCTCTTTGCGCATCTGTGTACATGCTTGTTCATGCACGTCGTGAAGTATGTACAAAAGTATGACTCATCTAATGGTTGGGTCTGTGTGGTATGATCTTGTGCCTAATGTACAGTTATGAGCCAAGGACCACTAGTAGATAGTCTACTTAAGAAGTCCTTGTTATGAGCCTGACTCACGTAAGATTTTTATTTTAGAAACTGCAGATTAATCACTTGAGGCTTTGCGAATGATTTGTTCATTAAATAAACATGGACATTTGTACATGATCGCTCAGCTCAACTTAGTCACTATGTATGTCCACATAAGTGCATATCTGCATATTACATACGATAAATAAATTGAACTATTTTGCTATATATCTAACTCGCACCAATATAAATATTTGAATTCACCAAATTTTTCCTTTTCACACAGTATTTGGTCATCCTGTCTATGTTGTTCTTCGCTCAAATTTTGGTTCTGATACTGCTTTACGGAAGTCCTGACACTGTAAGTTGTTGCTTCGATTGTTACAGTTATAGGTGATAGAATGATATGTACGTGACAGAATGGGATCTAGATAACAGAATGGGATCTAGGTGACTGAATGGGATCTAGGTGACAGAATGGGATCTAGGTGATAGAATGGGATCCATGTGATAGAATAGGATCTAGGTGACAGAATGGGATATAGGTGATAGAATGGGATCCATGTGACAGAATAGGATCTAGGTGACAGAATGGGATCTAGGTGAAAGAATGGGATCTAGGTGATAGAATGGGATCTAGGTGACTGAATGGGATCTAGGTGACAGAATGGGATCTAGGTGATAGAATGGGATCCATGTGATAGAATAGGATCTAGGTGACAGAATGGGATCTAGATGATAGAATGGGATCTAAAGTAATATAATAGGATCTAGGTGACAGAATGGGATCTAGGTGATAGAATGTGATCTATGTGATAGTATGGGATCTAGGTGATAGAATAGGATCTATGTGATAGTATGGGATCTAGGTGATAGTATGGGATCTAGGTGATAGAAAGGGATCTAGGTGATAGAAAGGGATCTAGGTGATAGTATGGGATCTAGGTGATAGAAAGGGATCTAGGTGATAGAAAGGGATCTAGGTGATAGTATGGGATCTAAGTTACAAATTTTAGTTTAGAAACTGTGACGCTGATTTTCCATCTGACAGCGTACTTTGTTGTTGTTGTTAGAAACTGTGTGAAAGTCAACAAATGAGGTCTGGATGGATGATTACGATCTTATACTTGATCGAATCAATTAACGTTATGATCAAAAACGAAAAGCAAGTATTCAAACCCAGCGTACTCCCCAACAGTTCCATTCATTGGTCAGGCACGTGCTGAATCGCTGTGTCGCTGGTTACCAAGGCATGGGGGCAGCCAACGGTGAAAGCTTGCTGCTGAATGCCGCCCACATTTACATCGGCTGTTGTGGAGCCCGTAATGGCTCAGATTTTCAGGCTTCGAATTTGCGCTGGAATCGCAGCTACACAAGCACACAGTTCCGAAAGACGTTTACCTTCAGTAAGTGCTTGTGTTTTTTACGGTGCTATTTCTGAGGTCCCAATGAAGGATCATGCGCAAAGCAATCAATCTTTTTCAGACGTCACTTATCCTGTCAGCTGCTGTCAGTTCGACCTGGCCTCCCTGGAGTTACGCGATAAGTTCTGTCCTATCACCAATCTGCACTTTAGCAATCACAAAACTGGATGCTCCGATCAAATTGTCCAATTAGTTGGGGATTACTTTGAGCGGAACTACATCCTGCAGTCATTGGCTGCCATTGTTGTCATTCAGGTATCCAGATTTGCAATTTTCATTGCATTTGCATCAGTTATATGCACATTACCACTGACTCTCCTAATTATCGCTTCCTTCACAGGCGCTGCTGATCGCTGGAATTCTTGTCATATTTCATGACATAACGGAGCGAAACAGCAAAGTGCATCCGGCAGTAAACAATTAGAAGAGTTCTTTCTATGCGCTTAACAGTGGGCTAACTTGAGTTCAAAGCTGTCAGAAGGAAATTAATGATAAGGGTTTCTATAATGAAAATGCAAAAGCTTTGCAAAAAATAAATATTCTGATAAGCTGCAAGTCCATTTTTATAAATACGAGCGTACAATGCATTGGGTGAAAAAAGGTAGATGCTTATCATCATCATGATCAAACATGTAAAAAAATGAACCGCTTCAATTTCATTCTAAGTAATTGATATTTTTTATGTTGCGACAATTGACACTTGCAGCTATAGTATAGATTTTTATGCTTGACTTGATAAATGGTAAAAAGGACCAATATAGAATGTCCTTGTTTAGTAGGACTTGACACAGGTGAAAATTCAGGAAAATTTTTTGACAGCTGATGTTTCGCAAAAAATAAACTAGCGGGGTAGGCAAATTTCTGGTTTTAAAACAAAAAGAAGCCATCCTATTGTACAAGATTTTTAAAATTGTGTCCCAAACTCTTCATTTTACAGCGCATAGATGTGTTTTATAGGCTGTCAAATTTAAATGAACGAAAATTTGGGCTTGCGTAATTTCGCTTTCTTATTATACTACTCGAGAGTTCGACTGATTATATATAAATTTGAGTTTTAGTGTTAGTACACATAATTTCGCCTGAATTATTGCAATTTTATTTAGAATGTATTTGCTTGGTCAAAATTGTTTAAAATTGGTATTTGGAATAGTAATTCTTAGTTATAAATACATTCAGTTTATTTAACATCGAAATATGTCTAAAAAAACAAACTTTTTAAGCGCAACTAAGGATAAGCATCAAACAGTAGTTAGTAAAAAATTGTGCAGGGGTCTACCAGGATCTTTTACTGGAAGGGGAAATCTTAAAGGAATGTCTTGACTGCTAGCTGAGAGTTCAAATGTAACTCCCGAACTCAGAGTTGAGAAAGCCAAGACTGCTGGCTTGGGGCGCTTAGACTGTTTGCTTGAGGGTTTCCGTTTGAAATTTCAAAGACAAACGCAAGCTTCCGTCACAATGTCACGGTTTAGTTGTAGCAATATTAGTTTAGTTTAACAAAGAAATTTTTTTTTAATAATGCTAATGATGTTTTTTATTTGCAAGCAAAGTAAGCATAATAAATTTTTTTTATAAAACCAAAAATATGTTTTTTATACCCATTGTTTCTCTATTAGTTATTTAAACGGTGTAAATACAGATTTTTTGTAGTTAAATATTTTTTCAGAATTTGTCACTAAAGACGAAATCTTGTCTGAATATAAATTTATTTGCGTCATCAATATTCCTAATTATAATCTTATCAAACTGGAAAACCTAATGTTAGAAACTGCTTACTCTATCCAGCAAAAAAATTACGCGTAAAAAGAAGAAGCGCACCAACTCAAGGGTGATTCTTTGCCCTTCTGTAAGTAATTTTTTTAATATTTTGTTGTAGGCCAATAAACTGACGAAAAAAAATTTTAAACTTATTATTTAGAAATTATATGCATTATCGTGTAGGGCGTATTGTAAATTTTTTGAAAAAATATTTCTAGACTTCATAATCAAATCTGCTAGGCCTACCCTAATTTCATGCTTATCATTCTGACATGTAGTTATAACAACAGCAACAATGGTATGCCATGGTTTAATTGTAATTAAAAATGAACTTTTTAATTTACCTTGTATTTAATGCATTAAGTAGTATGAACAACCATGATTATAGATAAATGTCTTAAGAAAAGTTAAATAAAGTGAAAATTGCATTGCTTTTGCTTTGTATTGATATTTAGGCTGAGATATTACAAAGATATTAAAAGTTTATAGGAAAAATCAAATCTAAAAATTATAAATAACATTTTATTAATTTACCATATTGTTTTTACTTCCTACTTTATTAAATTTTTTGTTTAACTATTTTATCTCTTTTTATTCTATTAAAACTTAGTGGTAGCTATTTATGAAAATATAATTTATTTGTACACTCTAAAATTATATTCAATTATCCTTGGTCTATATTTCAGCTAATTGAAATTGGCTGTACATGATTTTAGCTATGCAATCTAATTAATTTACATTAGTTTTGCAAAGCTTTAAATCAAAAGAAACGTTTGCTTTGATAAATATTTACCAAAGATCAATATAAAGTCATAAAAAAATTTTTTTAAGTGCCAACTTTAATTTTCAGAATTATGTCTAGATTATAAAATCTAACTGTGGATAATTATTATTTATTTTTTAGATAAAGCATGTGTTCTTATATTTTTGTTTATAATTATTTTTCATTTCTCATTACAGGTTGAAGCATCAGCAGAGCCACCAGAGTGCCTGCCAGGCCTTGCACTTGCTGATCACAATCGAGACCCACCCTGGGATCCTGATCCCTGACCAGTGGCCTGATTTTGCCATTTCTAACTGACTTTTATTTCATGTTCTCAGATTTTATCACTATTTGCGTCATTGCTTTATATACTACTTAAACGCTAATTAGTAGGCAAGACTGTGTTTTTTCTCTTAAAAAAGTTAAGCAACCAATCAATTTGGTTTATTTTCGGCTTTGCCTGATGAGAGAGCACTTGGTAGATTCTGTTAAGCAGCAGCAGGAACAGCAGCAGCAACAACAACAGCAGCATCTGTTTTCAGCTTCAACACCTGTCGAATGTCCACCAATCGGCTGCGCTCTGGTGCCTCACCTGTCCGGCCTTGATGAATGCCAGGAGCCGGTTGTGGCCTGCGATCTGGCTGGCGCCCAGCGCTGTCTGGTCAGTTGGTTCAACAGGTTTCCCGGCGTGCACGCGTCCACCAGCGCTCAGGCGTTGGGGAGCCAGCCTTTGACGCGCCTGATGGCTCTCAGCGGCCGGGTGTCGTTCCGGGCCTACTCTAAGGTGATTGACAATCCTTAAATAAGTTTACCGCGGACACAGTGACACTTTACTGGCACCATAGCGTTGGTATTTACCGAGTTCTCCACGTAAATCGTCAGTACCCGCAAATTTCGTCTTCATGTCCTTCATTGGCCTCACTTGACCCCGTGTAGCTCTTTGTTTTGACCCTAAGTGACCTCACTTGACCCCATGTAGCTCTTTGTTTTGACCCTAAGAGATCTCACTTGACCCCGTGTAGCTCTTTGTTTTGACCCTAAGTGGCCTCACTTGACCCCATGTAGCTCTTTGTTTTGACCCTAAGTGACCTCACTTGACCCCATGTAGCTCTTTGTTTTGACCCTAAGAGACCTCACTTGACCCCATGTAGCTCTTTGTTTTGACCCTAAGTGGCCTCACTTGACCCCATGTAGCTCTTTGTTTTGAGCCTAAGTGGCCTCACTTGACCCCATGTAGCTCTTTGTTTTGACCCTAAGAGACCTCACTTGACCCCGTGTAGCTCTTTGTTTTGACCCTAAGTGACCTCACTTGACCCCGTGTAGCTCTTTGTTTTGACCCTAAGTGGCCTCACTTGACCCCATGTAGCTCTTTGTTTTGACCCTAAGAGACCTCACTTGACCCCGTGTAGCTCTTTTTTTGACCCTAAGAGACCTCACTTGACCCCGTGTAGCTCTTTGTTTTGACCCTAAGTGACCTCACTTGACCCCGTGTAGCTCTTTGTTTTGACCCTATTTAGCTATTTGTTTTGACCCTAAGTGACCTCACTTGACCCCGTGTAGCTCTTTGTTTTGACCCTATTTAGCTATTTGTTTTGACCCTAAGTGACCTCACTTGACCCCGTGTAGCTCTTTGTTTTGACCCCATTTAGCTATTTGTTTTGACCCCAAGTGACCTCACTTGACCCCATGTAGCTCTTTGTTTTGACCCCAAGTGACTTCACTTGACCCCGTGTAGCTCTTTGTTTTGACCCTAAGTGGCCTCACTTGACCCCGTGTAGTTCTTTGACCCTAAATGACCTCACTTGACCCCATGCAGTTTTTTGTTTGACCCCAAATGACCTCACTTGACCCCGCATAGTTCATCGTTATGACTCTAAGAGACCTCACTTGACCCCGTGTAGCTCTTTGTTTTGACCCTAAGTGGCCTCACTTGACCCCATGTAGCTCTTTGTTTTGACCCTAAGTGACCTCACTTGACCCCATGTAGCTCTTTGTTTTGACCCTAAGAGACCTCACTTGACCCCATGTAGCTCTTTGTTTTGACCCTAAGTGGCCTCACTTGACCCCATGTAGCTCTTTGTTTTGAGCCTAAGTGGCCTCACTTGACCCCATGTAGCTCTTTGTTTTGACCCTAAGAGACCTCACTTGACCCCGTGTAGCTCTTTGTTTTGACCCTAAGTGACCTCACTTGACCCCGTGTAGCTCTTTGTTTTGACCCTAAGTGGCCTCACTTGACCCCATGTAGCTCTTTGTTTTGACCCTAAGAGACCTCACTTGACCCCGTGTAGCTCTTTTTTTGACCCTAAGAGACCTCACTTGACCCCGTGTAGCTCTTTGTTTTGACCCTAAGTGACCTCACTTGACCCCGTGTAGCTCTTTGTTTTGACCCTATTTAGCTCTTTGTTTTGACCCTAAGTGACCTCACTTGACCCCGTGTAGCTCTTTGTTTTGACCCTATTTAGCTATTTGTTTTGACCCTAAGTGACCTCACTTGACCCCGTGTAGCTCTTTGTTTTGACCCCATTTAGCTATTTGTTTTGACCCCAAGTGACCTCACTTGACCCCATGTAGCTCTTTGTTTTGACCCCAAGTGACTTCACTTGACCCCGTGTAGCTCTTTGTTTTGACCCTAAGTGGCCTCACTTGACCCCGTGTAGTTCTTTGACCCTAAATGACCTCACTTGACCCCATGCAGTTTTTTGTTTGACCCCAAATGACCTCACTTGACCCCGCATAGTTCATCGTTATGACTCTAAGAGACCCCACTTGACCCTGTGTAGTTCTTTGTTATGACCCACAGTGGACCTCACTTGACCCCGTGTGGTTCCTTTTTTGACCCTAAATGACCTCATGTGACCCTGTGTAGTTCTTGTTTATAACTCAAAGTGACCTCACTTGACCCCGTGTAACTTTTCATTATGACTCTACGTGACCTCACATGAACTATCATTGTTTTCAACGCGACCTCACGTGACCTTGACCAAGTGTCCCCGTCGCCGCCCCGCCTCCCGCAGTCCGATTTGGACGCCGCGGTCTCCGCCGGAGTCCCCGGCCACGCCGTCCTGCTAGCCAATCCGTGCAAAACCCGCGGCCTGTCCCGTCACGCCCGTCGCCTAGGCGTCGGGGTCACCGTGTTCGACTCCGAGCCGGAGCTGGCCCGCCTGGCCGCCGTCTGGCCGGAGGCGGAGCTGCTGCTGCTCCTGGCGGCCGGCGCCGTTTCGCCGCCCGACCGGCCTCATCGGCTTGGCGCCCGGCTAGACGAGGCGCCGCGCCTGCTGTCGGCAGCTCGCCGTTGCGGCCTGCGCGTTGCCGGCGTCGCCGTCTGGCTGGGCGACGACGACATCGACGACGTCGGCGCGACGGTCGACGGTCAGGCCGAGTGGGCCGACGTGGCGGCGACCGCCTGCGGCAGTCTGGCTTTGGCGCGCCGTCTGGGCCACCCGGCTGCCGACGTGGTCGATTTGGGCTGCCTGTCCGCTGGCGTCCTGGCCGGCTGCGCGCTGCCCGCCTTTGCCGCCGCTGCCGGTAGGGCTTTTATGGGGATTTTTGGGGATTCTTGGGATGGGATTTTTTGGGGATTCTTGGGTTGGGATGTTTTGGGGATTTTTGGCATGGGATGTTTTGGGGATTTTTGGGATGCGATTTTTGGGTTGGAATGCTTTGGGAATTCTTTGGTCGAGATGTTTTAAGGATTTTTGAGGTAGGATGTTTTGGGGACTTTTTAGGGATTCTTGGGTTGGGGTGTTTCGTGATTTTTGGTATAGGGTTTTTGGGTTGGGGCGTTTTGGGGATATTAGGAATTTTTTGGGATGGGATGTTTTGGAGATTCTTGGGATGGGATTTTTGGTTATGATCTTTTGTTGATCCTTGAATTGGGATTTTTCACTTGGGATGTTGGCGATTCTTACTTTTTTCCAGTTAGGATGTTCGGAATTCGTGAAGTGAGATTTTAATGTCGGGATATTTATAGTTTTTATCTGATTTTATGATGATTATTATATGATTATTGAAATATTTGAAATCTTATTTGTAATTAATATTATGGATTTTTTAATTGCTTGTCACCTAAGTGCCGCCCTCAAGCAAGTTTGCAATATTTAATTTACAACCTTTCAGAAGTGGCATTCGGCAACTCGGAGGAAAATCGCCAGCCAAGACTTATTTGCGATCTAACCCCGGAGTTGCTAGCCGAATCCGTTGTCATGGCAACCAGGGTTCTGGCTAAAGCGGCCGTCGGGCAGTCGGACCCAGCTGGTGGCTGCAGCTACCAGCTGAGCGGCCCCGGCCTTGGCGGCCAGCTCTGCGGCTTGTTCAGCCGCGACTCCGGCGGCAGCTGCGGTGGCGTCGGCGACGCCGTGCCAAGCCGACTGGCCGATTTTGGCGGCAATCCGTTGAACCTGCTGCTGCCGGAGCTCAGCGTGGGCGACTGGCTGCTCTGGCGCGGCATGCGAGCCTGCCCGAGGGCCAGCCGGGTGATGCACGGGTGAGTTTGTTTGCTTTTTTCATTTTTAATTATTTTTAATTCTAATGAGATTTGCGATTTCTTGTTGTTTTCTGGCTCTTTTTGTTGATTTTTTCAGCGTTTATTTTTTTAGAATCAAAATAACCCATTTAAATGCTGGGAAATCCCCATATGTACGTTCGCGGTGTTTCCTATTCTATGTACATATATTCATTTTAATGTACATTGTTGAAATCCTCGATTGTTCGTATTTACCTGCTAAGCAAACTATTTTGCACAAATATGTTTCCTTCTATTTTACGAATTCTTGTATTTTTATAGACACATTTATAAGTTTCTAACGTTTCTATTTTTAGAAACCAAATGATTCTTTGTCAATTCCTGGGAAATCCCCATATGTACTATTTCGTAGTAACTATTGTATGTACAGTAACTAAATTTAACGTGCATTGTAGGATGTACATGCCTGAAGTCATTTCTATCTTTTTGTATACTAAAAATCTATTTTACGCAAACTGTGTTGGTTAATTCAACGATGTATTTTTTATTATACAGAGCTTCTATTTTTAGAATTGAAACAAATTTTTTGTACACATGCGGGGAATCCCCATATATACTCTGGGTCTCTAGAGCTATTTCGCCTGTTCAATGTATATCCATTTATTTTTCGATGTACGTCGACTGTACATTGATTCGCACAGCCAAAGTCAATTATTCTACGCCTATAATTATCATTAACTTATCAATTTCAGCCTGTTTCCTGGGCAACTAATCGAGACGCAGGCCGGCGCCTGTCTGGATGAGGAAACGCTGCGAGCTGTTTAATAATCTACCAAATTCTGGGGAATAAGAACCTAATTTATACGTTTATTTTCATCAATTTTTGGAGCATAAATCGTCAAATTTATTTTTTTTAAAATCCTATTTATCGCTTTTTTGTCACTGCATCGCGCCAGACAATCGTGCTGTGTTGTCTTTAGTGTTTATTTTGCTGTTGAAATTTGCAGTTCAGAAGTATCGAAAAATCACTGCTTGAGTAGTGGCGTTTTTCCTTTTATTTTGTACTTCAATTATCCTTTTTCCAACTATAAATTCTTGTCGAATTGCTGCCTATGCTGATTAAATATATTTAATCAATTATCATAAATTAAAATCTCAATTCTATGGATAATTGTTAAAGAATGGTCAGCATTGGCAGCTAACTTTCTCAAGTCGATAATGAGTCAGATTTATTTTTCAAATATGAGCTTTTCTGCGCCAGCTAATGTTCAGTTCCACGCTTTATAACAAAATTCCTTTAGCAATAGATAAATGCGTCATCAGCTACCGTAGCATAATGTTGATCGATGATCTCATTAGTTAGTTGACTTTTTGCTATTCTCAATCATCACTATGTATTAATATATAGTACTACGAGTATTGTAATTGTTGTCCGTCTTTGGAAGGCCGTGATCTGAGAGGAAGGTCCATATGTAAGCAGCGGAAGAGAAAGTAGCGGAGAAAAGAGAACAAGGACATGACTTCTGGTTTTTGTCTGAAGATTCTAATGCTGAAATAGCGTGTTGGTACAATGCTTAGAATCTAAAATTAACGCCGCTTAGAATAGAAAGGCTGGTTGCTACGGGATGGATGGCTTTAATTCGCACGCCAAGTACTAGCAGTAGTGTCGCTTAGAGAGGTTTTTGTAACAAATAACAAATCAAAGAGGAGCTGTAACTACTGAGAGTAGTGTTGGTGAACATAGGGAAAATTGCATAAGAAAAGCTAAGTTTTATCCCGGTCCCAGATCACGGTTACAAATAATCAATAAACTTGTATTTATTATTTTCCTATTCTACTATTCGATCCCATTTTTTATTCTATGAGCGTATTATATAAATCCGATAATTTTTCTGTGCAAGTATAAAATCAGCCCCGGCTTTACGCTTGGCTTCGTATTTTTATCGTAAAAATAAACGCGCGATCAAACAACATTGTGATAACCATGAAAAATTTTCAGAACAAAAAACTTTTTATTTTAATGATTAATCCACATTGTTCTTACAAATTTATTTAGCTTTTTAGCTAAAAAACCCACGTTGGTAATTTTTTTTAAATTTCCCTACATTCTGACGTCTACATGTACCTACCCCCTATAAAGTATAAATTGATAAACGCTCGAAAATTTTCTAAAACAAACGTGCCTATAAAAATTTTGTAAAAGGTGGCAAAATAATAAAAGCAAGATATTTTTTTCAGAATGCTAGTAAGAACTCAGATAAACAAAAAACACTTCCTGCTATTTTGACCGATTTTCGAGTGACTATTTTTCTCATGTAATTCCGTATTCGGTTGTATGAAATATATCCTGGTTATTTCGAATCTAAAATTGATCTTCAAATCAAAAATATTACTACCAAGTACATGTCCATATACAGACATTTGCGCTATGGTATAGAGTTCGCACCCACGCGCAAATCCATTACAATTCTTCTCCATTCCTGCAGCTACATGCATCTGCTTGTGAAAGTTCATCGTATCTTACGAAGCCTATTGTATCTTTCAAATACTTGATACCGCTTTTGACATAGGCATTTATTAACTTGGATGAAGTACCACGGAAACCAGATAATACCGGATTACTGTATTTTCAACCAAAGAAATATGAGTAAAAAGAATTTGAATCAAATCTTTTCAGATTTCTGTCAGTCAAATTAAGGCGGGCCAGTGGCAACTGTACCATTATATGATTATTAATCATTTATTCGACTTAAACTCAACAATCAATTATGCAATAATTTGATCCAATACTTAAATGTAAGCTTTTAAACTCCCATAATTTCTTTATTTTAAACAAAAACCACGTAGCCTTACTTTTATTTTATCCCCTTCTAAAAATTATCGAGGCAGAAGGCAGCTATAATCAATTTAAAAAAATTTCTTCTGACCTACTTATAAAAATTTTATTGTCTTAAAACTCCCACTTAAAGTTCAAAGTTGCGTATTCAAAGAAATCTAAACCTCGAGCAAGCAAAAAAACTGTTCGCTAGGCTTATCCCTAGAACCTGTACCTGTTGATCCAATATCCCACTGCAGCAATTTTTGTACGGCTCTGGAGGCGAGTTGCTTGGTCAAATATATGTTTCGATTAGCTTACAATAATATCTTTAGGTATAGATTTTTAAATCATATACTGTGTATGGTGAGGACACGATGCTATGTTAGTCCTAATCAGTTACTGTAAGCCATGTAAGCTATACCATAATCGACCGAGTAGAGTACTGAGTAGGGCAAGAAAAATCGGCAGTCTGAAATAATGCACTCTGTCGTTTGAAGTAAATTTAGTAGGTG
>CATNEM010000136.1:5000-57500 GCA_950096795.1 Macrostomum cliftonense | reverse complement strand
TATTTATGTCACTTTAAAAGGAATCATTATGTTTACACAAGTGAACTAAGTTGGTTGCTTAAAATAGAATCAATTTTTTGTCCATTGGGAATCGCAGTCTCTTCAAAAGTGGAATCTTTGTCGTACTCAAATTTAATGGAAAATCCCTTTCCCTCACTATGGAGAATCCCCGTCTCTTACGAAGGGGAATCCTTGTCGTACTCAAATTAAATGGGAAATCCCTTTGGCAAATCCCCGTCTCTTACGAAGGGGAATACTTGTCGTACTCAAATTTAATGGGAAATCCCTTTCACTCACTATGGCGAATCCCCGTCTCTTACGAAGGGGAATCTTTGTCGTACTCAAATTTAATGGGAAATCCCTTTCACTCACTATGGCGAATCCCCGTCTCTTAGGAAGGGGAATCCTTGTCGTACTCAAATTTAATGGGAAATCCCTTTCACTTACTATTGAGTTTGGCGAATCCCGTTCCTTCCGAAGGGGAATCCTTGTCGTACTCAAATTCAAAGGAAAATCCTTTTACGTCGCTATGGAGAATCCCAGGATCCTTTTTCAAAGGGGAATCGTTTTTTTACTTTAATTTGAATGAAAATAAAATAAAGATTTTAAAAACTTCTTTCTACTAAAAGGCAATTGCATATTTTCTATAAAATAAAAAATTATCACTGTGTCAAGCAAAGTTAATTTTAACGAATTTACTATTTATGCTACTGACAACAATAAGTTAAGTAGTGTAATGTGAGCCTATTATCAACCCCACCTTACCCGCCGTCAGTACTGCTAAAATACGCGCTCCCAACGCCGCCGACTGCAATCAACGAAGACGAATCAAGCGACGCTGAGCTGGTCGAACACGAGCGATTTCAACGCGACTGGTTGCTGAATCATCAGGTGCTATTAATATCGGATTTCGGTCTAGCTAAACAATGCTGTTTAACTTTGCCAGACGTTGATCCGGTTGCCATGGCTACTGATGACTCGTCTTTACCAGCTACTGAGGTCGGCGGCGGAGCGGCTGGCGGAGTGGGGACGCACGCCTACATGAGCCCGGAGCAGCTGCGCGGTCACTGTCCCTACACATGGCACGCCGATGTCTGGTCCTACGGAGTGGTGCTGTGGGAACTGCTGACCGGGGAGGTGCCCTATGCCAACCTGCTGCCCTATCAGATTATGTACAACGTTGCCAGGGGCCTGTTCCGTCTGCCTATACCGGACTCTTGTCCGACTGGTTTTCGTCGCCTGCTGGAGGATTGCTGGTCCGAGGCGCCCGAAGGTCGGCCGGCGTTTGCGGACGTGCTGCGACGCCTGCAAGACATTGCTAGCGTCGGGTTTGACGATTTCGATGAATTGCAGGTTTGATTGGTTGATTAATTTGATTTGAGTTAAATGGGATCCCCTTTCAATTCAGATCATCCCATTAAGTACGCTCGTACCAATTATCCCATTTTAATTGTAATGATCCCCATTCTATCCCAATCATCCCCTTTTAATCCCAATGATCCACATTTAATCCCTATGACCCCAATTCAATCCCAAGTATTCCCATTCCATCTTAGTGATTCCCATTCAATCTCAATAATTCCTATTCAATTCAAAATATTCCCATTCTAGCTTAATGATCCTCATTCAATCGCAAATATTCCCATTCTATTCCAATTATCTCCATTCAGTCCCAATGATCCATATTTAATCCAAAATATTTCCATTCTAACCAATGATCCCAATTAAATCCTTATGATCTCCATTCAATCCCAATGATCCCCATTCAATCCCAATTATCCCTATTCTATCTCAATGATCCCCATAAAGTCCCAATGATCCCTATTCAATCTCAAATATTCCCATTCCATCTCAATGATCCCCACTCAATCCCAATGATCCCATTTAATCCCAAATATTCCCATTCTAACCCAATTATCCCCATTAAATCCCAATGATCCTCATTAAATTCCAATGGTCCCTATTCAATCCCAAACATTCCCATTCTAACTCAATGATCCCTATTTAATCCAAAATATTCCCATTCTAACCCAATGATCCCTATTCAATCCCAATGATCCCCATTCAATCCCAATGATCCCTATTCAATCCTAAATAATCTCATTCTATCTCAATGATCCCCACTCAATCCCTATGATCCCCATTTAAGCCCAGTCGATCCTTACAAATTTTCATCCTTCCCATTTGGAATCCCAATTATCCCCAAACTCCGCGCCTCCTGTAGGCTGACTGGCGCCATCAGGTCCAAGCCGCATTCGACCAGCTTCGCGACAAGGAGCGCCAGCTAGAAGAGAAAGATCGCCAGCTGCTGGACGCTGAGCTTCGAATGCGAATGCTGGAACAGCGCATCGCTGAGCAGCAGCGCCAGCACGAGATCGAAGTCCTCTCCAGGGAGCTGACCATCTCGCTGCTGCAGGTGCAGCTCCAATCGTCAACAGCGGCCGCCGCCGCCTACGCCGCCCAGCACACGCCGCCGAAACCGCCGCGTCGATCGACATTCCGACGTCAGGGCGGCGGTTTGTCTTTCCTTCGTTCAGCCGCTGCCGCAGCCGCCTCCGCTTCGGCCAATGCGTCATCGTCGCAGTCGACGGTTGCCAATAGCAACGGGGAAGTTGGCGCAGCGGCCGACAAGTTGAACATCTCGCAGCCGACCGATGTTAAGCATCTGTTCCATGTCAGCCACGAGCAGCTCAGCTTCGCCGGGTTTGGTTGCGGTGGCGTAGGCGGCGGCGGCGGCTCTTTGATGTCACGTGAGTTTAACGGAAGGTTTTTTTATTTTATGTTCTTAGAGCTGCTCAGTCCTTGCTATGGTAATTTTAAATGCTTGGGGGAAACACACCATGCTCGGGAAATTTCTGAATGCTCGGGTGGAAATGAAACATGCTCGGGAAAAATTCTAAATGCTTGGGGGAAATAATGCATGCTCAGGCGTAATCCTGAATGCTTGGGGAAAACGCTGAATACTCGGGGGAATTGCTGCATGCTCGGGAAAAATCTGAATGCTCAGAGAAAATGCTGCATACTCGGGGGTAATTCTGAATGCTTATGGAAAACGCTGCATGCTCGGGACTTGCTACATGCGGGGAGGGGGTAATTCTGAATGCTTATGGGAAATGCTACATGCTCGGGGGAAAGGCTGCTTTGTGGATAATTTTCAATGCTCGTGGGAAATGCAACATGTTGGGTAATTTTGAATGGTCAGAGTAAAACTGTTGAATGCTTGGGGTAATGGGGTAAATGCTTATATGATGGGTATATAGTTCTAAATGCTCGGGGAATCCGACAAGGACCACTAGAAGTCACTTTTACACTAGGAATCCTTGAATCCTTATACGCTCGGGGTAATTCTGAATGCCTGTGGGAAATGCTACACGCTCGGGGGAATATTACATGCTCAGGGAAAATGCTACATGGTCAGTAAAATAATTTTTCAGTTTGTTTTATATCACTTGAAAGCCCGCTGTAATCAGTCAAAAGACGTAACATTAGTTTTACCAACAATTGAAAATTCCTAATATGTGTGCGCTCCCCAAGGGGGGCAAGGTTGCTAGTACTCTCCTAAAGCTGGGGCTCGAAGTCCGTGTCTTATCAATTCTGTACAGTTTAGTGTCTTATCAAACCTGTACAAGTCCGTGTCATATCAATTCTGTACAAGTCCGTGTCTTATCAATTCTGTACAGTTTAGTGTCTTATCAAACCTGTACAAGTCCGTGTCTTATCAATTCTGTACAGTTTAGTGTCTTATCAAACCTGTACAAGTCCGTGTCTTATCAATTCTGTACAGTTTAGTGTCTTATCAAACCTGTACAAGTCCGTGTCTTATCAATTCTGTACAGTTTAGTGTCTTATCAAACCTGTACAAGTCCGTGTCTTATCAATCCTTTACCAGTGTCTTATTAGTCTTGTGCAAATCTACCTCTTGTCCATACAGTACAGTGCAATTGCTTTTATTATCAAACTTGTACGAATGTCCTTTTATTACAGACTTGTACTCCCATCTTGTACTATCGTCTTTGCATTATCCCATCATTGCAGAGAGCGGATGCAGTGTTGGCTTCTTCGAATCGCCCATCATCAAGCCCCAGTTGCAGCCTCAGCAGCCGCTTACGCCGCCCCCGCCACCTCAGCCCCAGCAACCGCCTGAGAAAGGCTGCCAAAGCGGTAAGCATCACAGCTTGCGAGGCTGGGGTGCTAAATCATCCCGTCATCAGCACCAGCAGCAACAGCACCAGCAACAGCAGTCTTCCTCACGTCGAGGCTTCTTTGGCGGCCTGCACAGTTCGTTGCGTTTTGCTTCTAGAAGCGCGCCAGATTTGCCCGAAAAGTGCCAACCCGCGGCTAGCGGACGCTCTTGGGGTAACAAGCGAAGTAAACAAGGTGAGCGAATTAATTATTCGATATTTTGAGCAAAAGAAATGTGGGTAGACAAGTTTTGCTAGGCGTTTGCTATTGAAAACTAACTGTTTTTAGTTACAGCTTTATTTCAAATTAAATGTCAGTCAAATTAGACGGATTTACATGTAGCGTAGTAATTGCACTATGCAAGGCACACATATATTGAAAATCGCCCTCCAACACACGTAGATAATCGTCCTCCAACACACAGAGAATCGCCCTTAAAAGAGCATAGAGAATCGCCCTTTAAAGAGCATAGAGAATCGCCCTTTAAAGAGCATAGAGAATCGCCCTTTAAAGAGCATAGAGAATCGCCCTCCAACAAACAGAATCGCCCTCCAACACACAGAGAATCGCCCTCCAACACACAAAGAATCGCCCTCCAGCACACATAGAGAATCGTCCTCCAACAAACAGAGAATCGCCCTTCAACACACAGAGAATCGCCCTCCAACACACAAAGAATCGCCCTCCAACAAACAGAGAATCGCCCTCCAACAAACAGAGAATTGCCCTCCAACACACAAAGAATCGTCCTCCAACAAACAGAGAATCGCCCTCCAACACACAGAGAATCGCCCTCCAACACACATAGAGAATCGTCCTCCAACAAACAGAGAATCGCCCTTCAACACACAGAGAATCGCCCTTTAAAGAGCATAGAGAATCGCCCTCCAACACACATAGAGAATCACACACAGAGAATCGCCCTTCAACACACAGAGAATCGCCCTCCAACACACACCGAGAATCGCCCTTCAACACACAGAGAATCGCCCTCCCATACCTATTGAGAATCGCCCTCTAACCTTCCCTTAACGAATTTCCCTTTAAGCAGTATAGAGAATAAAACCTAATTATCTAATTAAGTTTTTTTCATCTTGATTTGCTTACTGTGTCTTTCTGTTATTATTTTTTTCATTTGAATATTATTTATAAATGATTTTCGTGATTTTTTTATTTTCTCATCGTTACTTTAGTTGGCCAAATTAATTTTATGAAAAAAACATGAGTAGCTCAAATTAGCGTCGTTTTCTTGCCTTAGGTTTTTTGTCCGATTTCTATTATTTGGTCTATCCTTGGTCTTTTCCTTCTATAACCCGAAACCGCGCTAACAATTAGCGGCCTCAGCAACCCTAGCCTTGTTGCCGCTGTGCTCCCAGCACGCCGCTTCTTCCGCTGCTGCTTCAACTACTTTGACAGCCCAGTCGGCAACCGCCACTGTTGGCGGACGCCGCTGTCGGGGCGTCGCCTCAGTCCCGGCAACCCCCGACGCGGGTCTCTGTCCAGCCTGTTATTTTCATTCCCTTGGTAAATTTGTGTGTACTTTTGAAAATTCCCTAGCTGCCATTGGGAAAGGTAATTTCTTTTGACGGGTGGATCGGCTTTCTTTTTAATTTGTCTCGCTAGTTTTTTTTCTTTTAGCTTGCCGTCCTGCTTTAGCTGTTTATTATTTAGAATAATTGGCTTCTCCCTACTATTAGCAATACTTGCAAAACTATTCTCGTGTTTATTCATTCTTATCGGCGGTAGCAGCAAATTTTTCTAAAAATAGAAGCTTTGTACATTCATCTTTTTATTAGCTCGCAAGTAGTTAGATAAAATGTACATTCTGCTCCTGATTTGAGCTGCGTAGGTTACAAGGGTAAGAGAGTTAGCAGCTTTTTTCTATAAATAGAAACAATCATGTACGTTTAGTGTACATTGCTAATTAGTATTTTCAAGCGATTATCTATAAATAGAAACAGTGTAAAATTAGTGTACATTGCTAATTAGTATTTTCAAGCGATTATCTATAAATAGAAACAGTGTACAATTAGAGTACATTGCAAATTAGTGTATATTATCAGATAATTAGCTGTTTAAAAGAACTATCAGCTTGAGTCGTGCGACTATAAATAGAATCAGTGTACATTTTGTACTTTCGTTGCTTATTTAACTGTTGTCAGTAGTCAGATAAGTAGTAATAAAATTAATTGATTAAATTTTTATTATCGCTTGAAAATTTTTTGTTGTCAAAGCTGTTCGACATTAACTGTGCAGAAAATTATTAAGTTACAATTTACTGATTGATTTTTTGTGTGTGCAAATCCAGGGTCATAGTGGAAAACAACATTAAGGGAAAAGGCCAACAATGTATTAGCTGGGACTTTTTAACTTAGCTGCTGAGCCAATATATTTGATTACTTTGGGGATTAGGGTTGGGCTGGTCAGGCTTTCTTTGTGCTTTGCTTTTCCATTTACCGGCCACTATGTCTATCTGATTTTGAAGTACTCATGCGCCTACGAAAACTTCTCTATTGGTTTTTGTTGCTAACTCCCCAAACTAAGCTGATTATGATTTCCCCATGGCAATATCGATAATGCAAAACTATTTTTGAGGCGAAAAAATTTCGGGCTTTAGTCTGTTTTAGTTTGGACTGCGTTTTTTCTTGCTTCTAGTACTAGGGTAAACAAACTACCTTAAAGTGCGCTTGTTTGTTAATAATCTTCTAAGTCGCTTTTTTCTGGAGCTTTTCTCTACACGGTGCCGGGTGTTGCAGACTGTTAGCGAGCAATTTTTGTGTCATCATGGCTAAATGTTTGCTACTTAGCAGAAGGAATATACGAATTTATAATTAAGTATAAATTAGCTTAATTAGACAAGTCAGATTGACGCGAGATGCTACGGATTGGCAGGCGCAAGTAGGCGTTTTGCCAGACAGGCAGACACAAAGGTGCAGGTCTAACTGATAGAAATATAATTGCCTGAAAAAAGAACGCAAACAGGCAAGCTAGTAGGATAAATAGAGACAGACAGGCGGACAGACAGACAGACAGACAGACAGACAGACAGACAGACAGACAGACAGACAGACAGACAGACAGACAGACAGATAGATAGACAGACACACAGACAGTGCTGCCACACCTGCGCAAAATTTGCGCAGTTGCGCAAATTTGAATTTTCTGCGCAAATGCGCAAAAAATAAACAAGACTCCAATTTTCTGCGCAAGTTTTAGTTTCATTGATTGAATTTCCAGTCTGGTAGTCGCTTTTGTCATTTCAGTAATAAATGATGCATGTACTTCACTTATTTTATGGCTGACTATTTTTTTATTTTGACTACTGAAAACAATCGTCAGACACAATTTCGTTTAGAGTGGCTTCAGCAGAACGACTCGAATGGAACCCTGATCAGCACTTGGTGCAAGCGAGGTGACACGAAAACAGAGGCGGAATGCTTCGTTTGCAAGCAAAGTATTGATGTCTCCCAGGGAGGCATCTCTCGGCTTACTAGCCACTCAAAAGCACAGAAACACAAGCGCCTGGTACGAGAAGTTTCTAAATGTCAGTCTGTGACAAGCTACTTTGCAGTGACTCCAACTCGCAACTTTTCGAAGCACCAAAAGGACGTTCTGCAATCTGAGCTGATTTGGGTGGCTCGACAAGTGGAGCACGACTTTTCCTTTGCTAGCAGCTCTGACTCGGCCGGTGTTTTTCAGAGAATGTTCCACGATTCATTGATTGCGAAAGACTTTTCCTGTGGCAGGACGAAAGCTACTTATCTGACTACTGAAGCACTAGAGCCAGAATTTACGGCAGTGCTAACTGAGCAGCTGGCAAAATGCAAATTCTCGATTCTTCTCGATGAGAAGACGAGCGGCAACAGATCGTTCGTTGCCTTTCTAGTTCGCTACTTAGCTGAAGACCAGAAAGAGATTGTTACTGCTTGCTTGAGTATCAATGAGCTTTCTGGGCAGACGGCTGAAGTCCTGAAAAAACTGCTCCAGGAAATCTTAGTTGCGAGGGGTGTTCCTTTCAGAAAAATGCTTGCCATTATGTGCGACAGCTGCAACACCATGAGAGGAGAGAAAGGTGGTGTCATCGCAAAACTGCGGAAAGAGCATGA
Organism: Macrostomum cliftonense; assembly: GCA_950096795.1. NCBI lineage: Eukaryota > Metazoa > Platyhelminthes > Macrostomidae > Macrostomum > Macrostomum cliftonense. The sequence goes on along the minus strand of CATNEM010000136.1, from coordinate 49,212 downwards.
TCTAAAGCATGTTCTCGATCTTGGTGGTTGCTCACTACATCATGTGCACAACGCGACCAAGCATGCAGTCACTGCCCTGGGAGAGGAAGTCGAGCAATTTGCCAAAGACGTCTTTAACTACTTTCGTTACACCAAACGAAGGCAGAATTTGGAAGCAATTCAAAAAGAATTACAAATTCCAGAGCTTTCTCTACTCCGGCCCGTTGAGACCCACTGGTTGCAGATGCATCCTGTCGTCAGTCGGCTTCTTGTCGTGTGGCCTGCTTTGGAGCGCTCCAGATGACTCTAGTGAGGACACAGAGAACAAGTTGCGACTAAAACGCATTAAGCTTGCGACTGCGAACAAGACCACACTCCTGAAGCTCCAATTTCTCCACGATGCACTGCAGCAGTGCAAGAAGTTCGAACTTCTGTTTCAAAAAAGTGAACCTCTGATTCATGTCCTCTTCCAGAAGATGGATGATCTATTGAAGTCTGTTCTCGTCCGCTTTGTCTCAAGGGAAGCCATGGAGGGCCAAGCTGTGCATCAGGTCGACTATAAAAATCCTGTCAACCACCTTCCAGCTAAGCAGATAATTGTTGGTGAACTTTGCCAAGAGACACTTCGAAGCAGCGTTTTTAACTTGGACAGCGGTGCCAGTCTGGTGTTTCTTAAGGATGCCAAGGAATTCTACGTAGCACTTGTTGAAAAACTTTTGCATTATTTGCCGCTAGGAAATCATAAGCAAGCGAAACTGCTGCGAAGTCTGTCCTTTATTGATCCTAGCACTCGCTGCAGTTCATTCTTTGAAGAGAATGCCGTCACTGTTGCGAAGGCAATGACGACAGTAATTGCTGAAGAAGATGTGGCCTCCGTTGCAGCAGAAGCTCGTATGCTGCGGATCGACGACCGAATCAAGGCCTTTGATGGCACACTTTCTGAGAATCGCAACATCGTGGGCTTCTGGCTAAGTGTGAGTAAACTTGAATCGTATCCGTCCTTGAGCAAATTGGCTCTTTCTTCGCTCTGCCTACCACATGGTAATGCAGATACGGAGCGCCTGCTGAAGCTTCTAACATCCAACTTGACGAACGAACGCAACTGCCTGCAGGAAGAAACTCTTCATGCTATGTTGGTGCTGAAGTCGGGACTTTCAAGTCGAGGTTGGTCAGCGGAAACGTTTCCTATTAGTGACTCACTAATGAAGCGCGGCTTTGAAGCACGGTGTAACTATCAGAAGAAGCTGGAACAACAACGGAAGGAGCGAGAAGCTGAGGAAGAGAAAAGAAAGAAAGAACTGCAGGCAGCAGAGGCAGCGAAGGCCGCTAAGCATTCTGTGGCAAGCTCTTTGCAAAAAGTAGCAGAGCAGGAGAGCCAGCTGCGAGAGCTTACGCAGGCAGCTGCCGAGAAACGGAAAGAGGCCATGCGTCTTTTAAGTTGTGCCGAAAAAGACGAGAAAGCTATTGCACAAAAGCAAGACACTCTGCAGAAAGAGCGCCAGAGCCTGCTGAGTACCGGTCCCCGGTCAGGTGAGCATTCGCGGCCAAGTTCCAGCAAGCGCCACAGCACTAGCACTGCTTCAATTTCCGGCAATAAGAAAAAGAAGAACTGATTCGATCTGACTATCTAAATTAAAGGCATACTGATTTTACTTATAATCCGTTTCTTTAATAGTGTAACAGTAAAATATTTGTATGTACTAGGCAATAGAATTGGGCCTTGAGTAAATATTTTTACTTTTTTCTGCGTTGCAATTGTGACAGTGACTGTTTCCTTTGGTGAAGTTGTGTTTCAGTTGTTGAATATACTTTATTTACCGTATATACTACTTGATAGTTATAACAAACTTATGGCTTGGTTTCCTCTCATGCTTTAGTATCCCAATTATACGTAGGCTTACATTATAAATTGTTCTGACGTACGAAAAAATCACTTACGACACGAAAATTGACGCTAAGACATTGAATTCTTTATTTGTTTTTCCTTTTACTGAATAAAACTGCTCAAATTTCCACCTGCGCAAATTTTAGCAGCCTGCGCAAAATAAACTTTTTTTGTGAGTGGCAGCACTGCACACAGACAGACAGACAGACATACAGACAGACAGACAGACAGACAGACAGACAGACAGACAGAAAGACAGACAGACAGACAATTTCAACGTCCTCAAACCCCCGCAGACGGCAGCGGCACACCGGGCCGGCGCGGCCAGCCCCAGTCGCTGCTGTCCCGCCTGCGCGAGGCGCTCTCCCGCCGGCCAGCCGCCCGCAACCGCCTGCCGGCCTGGGCGGCCCCAGCCGTCCTGCTGGCCGCCCCCGTCCTGCACGCCGACGTTCGTCTGGCCTGCCTGCCGGCCGACCTGCGTCCGCCGTTGCCAACCGACGCTCAGCCCGGAGGCGAGGAAACCTCGCCGGTCATCCTTGATGCTGCCGACGCCGCCGAAGTCGCCGCCCCCGCCGCCTCCTCCTCGGCCGACACGCAGGCCGCCAGCAACCCGTCCGTGCTGTCCGGCTCGGCCTCGTTGCCAAGGCGATTCCGAGCGCAGAGCACCGACTCGGAGCCGCATCCGCATTCGCTGCCTCATCAGCATCGGCACCAGCAGCATCCGGTTGCTCGTCACGTGACCTTCGACGATGATGCCACGTCGATAAGCGGCGGTGGCGACGGCGGCGGCGGCGGCAGTTTTTTACGACCGCCGCCCAGACGGAAGCGACTCAGCAGCGGCAGCGCCGACGACGACAGCTGCGGCGGAGCTGGCGGCGGCGTCAGCGGAATCGACAGTCTCGAACGACCCTACCAACTCGACCTGCTGGTTCGTCGCCGACAGGCAGAGGCAGCCGCGGCGGCCGCTGCCGCTTCGGCCGACGCTTCCTCCGCCGCTGTTGAACATCCTCGCCTAGTGTCGTCCGACAATCTGCGGCACCATCAGCAGCAGCAGACTCCCTCGGATTCCACCGGCTACGGCTCTGCCGTTGGCACCACCCCGACGCATCCGGACGGCCACGATGACGATGGGACTTGCGTGTGATTGATGATTAGGCCTGTGCTAGCTCTGTTGCTATGGCAACTTCAGGACGCTTCTTTGGTCTCCCCAACCTCACCTGTCTTTTTGGTCTGTCCTCTCCCCGACCTCGCCTGTCTTTTTGGTCTGTCCTCTCCCTGACCTCGCCTGTCTTTTTGGTATGTCCTCTCCCTGACCTCGCCTGTCTTTTTGGTCTGTCCTCTCCCTGACCTCGCCTGTCTTTTTGGTCTGTCCTCTCCCTGACCTCACCTGTCTTTTTGGTCTGTCCTCTTCTCGATCTCACCTGTCTTTTTGGTCTGTCCTCTTCTCGATCTCACCTGTCTTTTTGGTCTGTCCTCTCCCTGATCTCACCTGTCTTTTTGGTCTGTCCTCTTCCCGACCTCGCCTGTCTTTTTGGTCTGTCCTCTTCCCGACCTCGCGTGTCTTTTTGGTCTGTCCTCTCCCCGACCTCGCGTGTCTTTTTGGTCTGTCCTCTCCCCGACCTTGCGTGTCTTTTTGGTCTGTCCTCTCCCTGACCTCGCCTGTCTTTTTGGTCTGTCCTCTCCCCGACCTTGCGTGTCTTTTTGGTCTGTCCTCTCCCTGACCTCGCCTGTCTTTTTGGTCTGTCCTCTCCCCGACCTCGCCTGTCTTTTGGTCTGTCCTCTCCCTGACCTCGCCTGCCTTTTTGTCTGTCCTCTCCCTGACCTCACCTGTCTTTTTGGTCTGTCCTCTCCCTGACCTCACCTGTCTTTTTGGTCTGTCCTCTTCTCGATCTCACCTGTCTTTTTGGTCTGTCCTCTTCTCGATCTCACCTGTCTTTTTGGTCTGTCCTCTTCCCGACCTCGCCTGTCTTTTTGGTCTGTCCTCTTCCCGACCTCGCGTGTCTTTTTGGTCTGTCCTCTCCCCGACCTTGCGTGTCTTTTTGGTCTGTCCTCTCCCCGACCTTGCGTGTCTTTTTGGTCTGTCCTCTCCCTGACCTCACCTGTCTTTTTGGTCTGTCCTCTCCCCGACCTTGCGTGTCTTTTTGGTCTGTCCTCTCCCTGACCTCGCCTGTCTTTTTGGTCTGTCCTCTCCCTGACCTCGCCTGTCTTTTTGGTCTGTCCTCTCCCTGACCTCACCTGTCTTTTTGGTCTGTCCTCTTCTCGATCTCACCTGTCTTTTTGGTCTGTCCTCTTCTCGATCTCACCTGTCTTTTTGGTCTGTCCTCTCCCTGATCTCACCTGTCTTTTTGGTCTGTCCTCTTCCCGACCTCGCCTGTCTTTTTGGTCTGTCCTCTTCCCGACCTCGCGTGTCTTTTTGGTCTGTCCTCTCCCCGACCTCGCGTGTCTTTTTGGTCTGTCCTCTCCCCGACCTTGCGTGTCTTTTTGGTCTGTCCTCTCCCTGACCTCGCCTGTCTTTTTGGTCTGTCCTCTCCCCGACCTTGCGTGTCTTTTTGGTCTGTCCTCTCCCTGACCTCGCCTGTCTTTTTGGTCTGTCCTCTCCCCGACCTCGCCTGTCTTTTTGGTCTGTCCTCTCCCTGACCTCGCCTGTCTTTTTGGTCTGTCCTCTCCCTGACCTCACCTGTCTTTTTGGTCTGTCCTCTCCCTGACCTCACCTGTCTTTTTGGTCTGTCCTCTTCTCGATCTCACCTGTCTTTTTGGTCTGTCCTCTTCTCGATCTCACCTGTCTTTTTGGTCTGTCCTCTTCCCGACCTCGCCTGTCTTTTTGGTCTGTCCTCTTCCCGACCTCGCGTGTCTTTTTGGTCTGTCCTCTCCCCGACCTTGCGTGTCTTTTTGGTCTGTCCTCTCCCTGACCTCACCTGTCTTTTTGGTCTGTCCTCTCCCCGACCTTGCGTGTCTTTTTGGTCTGTCCTCTCCCTGACCTCGCCTGTCTTTTTGGTCTGTCCTCTCCCCGACCTCGCCTGTCTTTTTGGTCTGTCCTCTCCCTGACCTCGCCTGTCTTTTTGGTCTGTCCTCTCCCCGACCTCGCCTGTCTTTTTGGTCTGTCCTCTCCCTGACCTCGCCTGTCTTTTTGGTCTGTCCTCTTCCCGACCTCGCCTGTCTTTTTGGTCTGTCCTCTCCCCGACCTCGCCTGTCTTTTTGGTCTGTCCTCTCCCCGACCTCGCCTGTCTTTTTGGTCTGTCCTCTCCCCGACCTCGCCTGTCTTTTTGGTCTGTCCTCTCCCTGACCTCGCCTGTCTTTTTGGTCTGTCCTCTCCCCGACCTCGCCTGTCTTTTTGGTCTGTCCTCTCCCTGACCTCGCCTGTCTTTTTGGTCTGTCCTCTCCCCGACCTCGCCTGTCTTTTTGGTCTGTCCTCTCCCTGACCTCGCCTGTCTTTTTGGTCTGTCCTCTTCCCGACCTCGCCTGTCTTTTTGGTCTGTCCTCTCCCCGACCTCGCGTGTCTTTTTGGTCTGTCCTCTCCCCGACCTCGCCTGTCTTTTTGGTCTGTCCTCTCCCTGACCTCGCCTGTCTTTTTGGTCTGTCCTCTCCTCGTACTTACGTGTCTTTTGGCCCCCATTAACACATTTAAAGAATATTCTTCGTATAGGTAATTATAGTATTATGTAACAATCAAACCGGCAGCATTTGACAGCAACTCAATTCGAACTGTTCGAAATGAATAAATTTATTAGCAGTTTGCAATTACTGTAGTAGAATATTGAATTACGTTTAGTACTTTATGATGCCTGAGTATCTGCTATGCTCCAATTTCCGACTCAAAAGTGCGCGTAGATTTTTGCGTTTCCTCTAAAAGCTAATTGTCATATTTCTAGTCAAACTACTATTTTTACGAAGCGTAATATTTATTACTATTTTCACACCTTACCTTGGTCTGACCTATTTATCGGCAATTTGTACTTTTAACAAACATTCACAGCTGAGCAATACAATATTTTTTCAAATTTTCAATGCAACTGTCGATTGATTTGAATCTGTTGCTTTCTTCTATCTGTCTCTCTATTTATTGATTGATTGATTGACATATTCGCTCACCCAGAGATATTAAAAAATCAACCAGAAAATTAACCTAATTGTTTTGCTTTGCTGCTGTTTGCAAGTTTTCTGCTAATGGAAAATTTGTGTAACGATCCTTTTTGCTTATAAAATTTACCTGGATTGTGAATTTTTGTTTATTTCTGTCTATTGTATTGGCCGCTGGCCTTGACACATTGTTGCAGACTTGTAAATACGTTTGGCAATACACGAGCCTACCTACCTGCTGCAGTAGCGTTCATTGTGCAATTTTGCTGCACTATTTCTACTGCGCTATTTAACTAGTAAGTGTAGAAATTATATGTGCATTTTTTCTTTCTTGATGTTAAAGACTTCAAAAAGTATCAATTGTCTATGACCTGTGACTCAGGCAGGGGAATTAACTATGGATTGTCTATGACCTGTGACTCAGGCAGGGGAATTAACTATGGATTGTCTATGACCTGTAACTCAGGCAGGGGAATTAACTATGGATTGTCTATGACCTGTGACTCAGGCAGGGGAATTAACTATGGACTGTCTATGACCTGTGACTCGGGCAGGGGAATTAACTATGGATTGTCTATGACCTGTGACTCAGGCAGGGGAATTAACTATGGATTGTCTATGACCTGTGACTCAGGCAGGGGAATTAACTATGGATTGTCTATGACCTGTAACTCAGGCAGGGGAATTAACTATGGATTGTCTATGACCTGTGACTCAGGCAGGGGAATTAACTATGGATTGTCTATGACCTGTGACTCGGGCAGGGGAATTAACTATGGATTGTCTATGACCTGTGACTCGGGCAGGGGAATTAACTATGGATTGTCTATGACCTGTGACTCAGGCAGGGGAATTAACTATGGATTGTCTATGACCTGTGACTCGGGCAGGGGAATTAACTATGGATTGTCTATGACCTGTGACTCAGGTAGGGTAATTAACTATGGATTTCCCATGATTCAAGACCTAGGCAATGAAAACCATGTATTGTCTATGACCCAAGTCTCAGGCAGAGTAGAAATACCACCGTCTATGACAATTTCTGGTGATCTCTAGCTGTCTAAAAATATCGCGCACTCAAAACAAAGAATATTGAAGACAAACTGGCTTTCTATTGCGCTTCATCTTGCCTGCTAATCAGAGACTTTCTACTGTATTATTAGCTAAGTATCTGAGTGCAGTTGCACTCATTCGTTTGTGACGGGGAGCAGGTGCGTGAGTAGAACTCCAAACTGAGTAGGTACTTAATCAGCAAAATGATTGATAGGTAAAGGCTAATCTGTCCGTAAAAATTTCCATCGAAATAGTAAAAATGACGGTAATTAACAAGCTAATCGTTAACCCCGGTAACTCGATCTGAAGCAGTTTTCTTTATACCTCGGATGCGGAAAATGCTTCTAAAAAAATACGAGCTACTCGTAAATCATGGGACTTATAAAGTCAGACAGAGAGGATCTATGGCTGATTATTTCAAGCGTGTAACCATTCAAGAAAAAATTATAGCTCACCATCAAGTTAATGATCGCTAGGTACATTACTTTGACATACGTTACTTTTCCATCTTTTAAGCTACAAAAATCACATAGTTTCGACATTTTCTTTACTACACTGATGCAAAGCAGCGAACAGTAGTCAGACCTGAGTCTCCTTCAGCTGCAGGTGACAATTGTCTGACGAGGATGTCTCTTTAAGTATTGCGTCAATTGACAACACCTGAGCGTGGCTGGACTTCAAAGGTTCCGCCTGTGACTGCTGCTGCTGCTGCTGCTGCTGCTGGTTGGCCAGCTGATCCTGTCGGCCACTTGAAGCCGACGTCCTCCTAGCCGATGATTGACGCGGCCGACGGCGCAGTAGCGACCGGAATTCCGCTCTGAAATTCTCGTTGAACAAGCCGTAGAGCAGCGGGTTGAGGCAGGCGCTCAGCAGGACGCACAGCAGACAGACGGACTGCACAATCGGGACGGAAAAGTCCACGCGAGCCGATCGGAGGGCGAGCATCTCGTCAAGGAAGCCGGACATGACGTGTCGTCGCTGCTCCTGCTGCTGCTGCTGCTGCTGCTGCTGCCGATGCTTCAAACCGGCCGTCCAGAGCTTGGCGTCCGTGGCCAAGTTGATGGAGCTGAGCGGCAGCCAGGACAGGCCGAATAGAAGCGCCACCCCCGCCAGCAGGAGATTCGCCCGGCGCTGTCGCCGCTGCTCCGTCCGTTGACTCCGCGTCGGACGGCGTTGTAGTCGACGACGAATCCGGCGGAACACGCAGAGCAGGACGGCCAGCGGCAGGGCGTACTGGACCCCGACGGTGGCTGCGCTGTACACCAGCTTGACGGCTCGTTCGGCTTGGCCTAGCGAGCGTTCGATGCAGACGAGACCGTCGCCGCCATGGCCACCATTGCGAGCGGCCGGATCGCGAGCCAGTGCGCCGAGCCAGAGCAACGGGCTGGCCATCAGGCTGGCGGTCAGCCAAGTCAACGGAATGGCCAGACGGGCCCGGCGTGGGTCCAGACCAGACCGATTGCCCGTTGCTATGGTGACGGCCTTGGGTTGGAAAAAATATTTAGTCTATTTAAAGTACAAGCCTCTGCTGTTTTAAAGTGCTTTTGTACTGTTGCAAAGCGGGGGTCGATTGGCTCGGCGGTTAAGCGCGCCCGCCTTAAATTCCAACGGTCCAGGTTCGAACCCCGTGCCGTAGCTGGAGAATTTATGTATTTTACATATATGTGGCGTATCCAGTCTTAGGTCTACCCCCTTCGAAACACAGGGAATGCACATTTCCTGGAGAAATCGTTTGTTCACCCTTAAATGTGTTTGAGAGCGTGCACTTCAGAAGTAAGTCATCCAAATAAAATATAATAACAGACGCTGACAGGTAAACCTGTAGCGCAGGTGCTGATGCAGGTGAAGACTGCACACCCGTTGCACCTGAAACACTCTCGGGCATGGTAGGCACCCCACTGCCAGCTCCATTTTTTATTTTGAACCTGCCTGGCGAACAGCGAATCTTCACTCACAAAGCCGCACAGTGACAGGATAAGATGGGCCTGCTTCAGGATCAGTTATTACCCAGCATATGCTGGTACCCAATCACAGCTGGGTGGACTGAAGCAATGCGGCATTAAGTGCCTTGCTTAAGGGCACGAATTGTCTCCTAGGGGCCGGGACTCGAACCCACGACCTTCCGGTCATAAGGCAGGCGCCCTAGCCACTAGGCTACAACTTCTCTTGTCATCCAAATAGCTTAGTTGTAACTCTCTAGCAAATAAATACTAAAACCAACAATATTGATTACGCTACATATCGGCAATCGTGTCATTCCCTATGTTTGTCAATTTGCGTACTCACCCAGCACCGATCTATGGCGATGGCGGTGACTGCAAAGGTCGACGCGTACAGATTCAGTCCAGTCAGCGCGTTGACAAATTTGCACAACGCCAGGCCGGAGGTCCAGCCGATGTTGGCAAAAAACAAGCGCCGAATGTTCCACGGCTGGGTGAGGGAGCACAGGATGAAGTCGGACAGGGCCAGGTTGAGGACTAGCAGGTTGGCCGGGGTTCGCATCTTGGGATTTCTCAGCACGGCCGCTATGACGGCGGCGTTGCCCAAAGCTCCAACAGCGATGAGGCATAGAAACAGGACCAGGATCGGTCTGAGCGACTGCAGCTCAGCCTCGAGCTGTTTGCGCGATTCGCGTACCAACTGTTCGAATTGTTTCACCGCAGTTGTGTCGTTTAGACAGCGGTGGAATTCAATGATTGGCTGGATGCTGAAGGGCTCGCGGAGCTGCAGGATTTTGGAGAGTCTGGTTGAATAGAGCGTCATCAGTTTAGGTCGCCAGCCTCCAAGATCCCCATGATGTAGGTTCCCCCAGCCTCTAAGATCCCCAAGATGTAGGTTCCCCAGCCTCTAAGATCCCCATGATGTAGGTTCCCCAGCCTCTAAGATCCCCATGATGTAGGTTCACCAGCCTCAAAGATCCCCATGATGTTTCGTTCCCCCAGCCTCAAAGATCCCCATGATGTAGGTTCCCCAGTCTCTAAGATCCCCATGATGTAGGTTCACCAGCCTCAAAGATCCCATGATGTTTGGTTCCCCAGCCTCAAAGATCCCCATGATGTAGGTTCACCAGCCTCTAAGATCCCCATGATGGAGGTTCCCCAGCCTCAAAGATCCCCATGATGTTGGTTCCCCACCCTTTAAGATCCCCATGATGTTTGGTTCCCCCAGCCTCAAAGATCCTCATGATGTTTGGTTCCCCCAGCCTCTAAGATCCCCAAGATGTAGGTTACCCAGCCTCTAAGATCCCCATGATGTTTGGTTCCCCCAGCCTCAAAGATCCCCATGATGTAGGTTCCCCAGCCTCAAAGATCCCCATGATGTTTGGTTCCCCCAGCCTCTAAGATCCCCAAGATGTAGGTTACCCAGCCTCTAAGATCCCCATGATGAAGGTTCCCCAGCCTCAAAGATCCCCATGATGTAGCTTCACCAGCCTCTAAGATCCCGATGTTATTTGGTTCTTTAGATCCCCAGGTTGTTTCTGCAGGCCTCAACCTCCTAACTGGGCTAAAAAAATCGGTATTTCAGTATTTAAGAAAAAACCGCAAGCATCCAAATGTCACCTGCAGATGCCTCGCGCACGTTGAATTATCCGCCAAGTCAACCAGCCAGGTCTCTTCCATAATGCTCAAATCGCTGCCGGCTCCTTCCATGATTTCAATTCACTAAGCATAAAATTCGTTCTTTGGAAATTTCTCCGCGTCCGAATCTGCTTTTCTGGCTTTCACTTCTTCTTTTATTCAAGTGTGCCATACCTTGCAGCAGCTGCTATGACAGCAAATAGTCTATTGGTCAGGCAAGGGCATTGGCTGCGCGTATTTGATCAGAAAACTACAAGTTTAAGAGTGCATTGTCCGGGCACTCTGCCTGATTTTGTTGCAATTAATTTCCTATGCATTAGATTGTGCAGGATTATTCGTAGAAAATAATTTTTGCTGAATATAGAAATAACTTCTGGCCTAAGGAATTATCTGCCCCTTTGATTGTCAGTTCGACAAGCCAAAGTATTTCTTTCCTAATTAGCGTTGTATAATAGAATATCAGATTCTCATTTGTTCCCGTACTGTGAATATAGTGCGAAATTTCGACACCCTGGATTAGAAGTTACAATTTACAGACAATAACTGGTTAACATATACTTCAGCCAGAGCCATAATAATAATTTATGACCCATAATTTTCTTCTTCTGCTGTTCGTTGCCTCAGCCAAGCTGACAATTTACAATTAGTTGCCTAATTGACTGACTAACTGACTGACTGACTGACTGACTGACTGACTGACTGACTGACTGACTGACTGACTGACTGACTGACTGACTGACTGACTGACTGACTGACTGACTGACTGACTGACTGACTGACTGACTGACTGACTGACTGACTGACTGACTGACTGACTGACTGACTGACTGACTGACTGACTGACTGACTGACTGACTGACTGACTGACTGACTGACTGACTGACTGACTGACTGACTGACTGACTGACTGACTGACTGACTGACTGACTGACTGACTGACTGACTGACTGACTGACTGACTGACTGACTGACTGACTGACTGACTGACTGACTGACTGACTGACTGACTGACTGACTGACTGACTGACTGACTGACTGACTGACTGACTGACTGACTGACTGACTGACTGACTGACTGACTGACTGACTGACTGACTGACTGACTGACTGACTGACTGACTGACTGACTGACTGACTGACTGACTGACTGACTGACTGACTGACTGACTGACTGACTGACTGACTGACTGACTGACTGACTGACTGACTGACTGACTGACTGACTGACTGACTGACTGACTGACTGACTGACTGACTGACTGACTGACTGACTGACTGACTGACTGACTGACTGACTGACTGACTGACTGACTGACTGACTGACTGACTGACTGACTGACTGACTGACTGACTGACTGACTGACTGACTGACTGACTGACTGACTGACTGACTGACTGACTGACTGACTGACTGACTGACTGACTGACTGACTGACTGACTGACTGACTGACTGACTGACTGACTGACTGACTGACTGACTGACTGACTGACTGACTGACTGACTGACTGACTGACTGACTGACTGACTGACTGACTGACTGACTGACTGACTGACTGACTGACTGACTGACTGACTGACTGACTGACTGACTGACTGACTGACTGACTGACTGACTGACTGACTGACTGACTGACTGACTGACTGACTGACTGACTGACTGACTGACTGACTGACTGACTGACTGACTGACTGACTGACTGACTGACTGACTGACTGACTGACTGACTGACTGACTGACTGACTGACTGAACTGAACTGACTGACTGACTGACTGACTGACTGACTGACTGACTGACTTTTATCTATTTTAATTTACAGAACGGAACGGCACGCAGATCTAATTTCCCGGCTTAGGGTACGGGCTATGTAAAAGCTGGCTCTCTGCCGCTAATCTTTTTAACTCTGTGTTTACAAGGTACGCTGGGATAACAAGAAAGCCGCACGCAAGCTTCCCCCCTCCCTGCTTGTGCCAGCTTGGCTCTTGAGAGCTGCGGCCGCGGTTTACAAAGTGAGGGGGCACTGAAGCCTTTCAATGAGCTTCACTGCGCGGCAAAGATCTCTGATTAAAGCGACTTAGTAAAGGAATAAATCTTGACATTTGAGAAGGCTTAGCAGCTAGCAGTTTGCGGGGATTTGATCTGATTTTTGTTAATTTTTTCGGTTGAAAATATTTTTTATATACTTTCTGGATCCAAGTTGTAGGTTTACTCACTCATGCAATAACTTATGTAAATAAACGCGTTAAGGCAGTCACTCACTCACTCACTCACTCACTCACTCACTCACTCACTCACTCACTTACTTACTCACTCACTCACTCACTCACTCACTCACTCACTCACTCACTCACTCACTCACTTACTCACTCACTCACTCAATCAATCACTCACTCACTCAATCAATCACTCACTCATTCACTCACTCACTCACTTACTCACTCACTCACTCACTCACTCACTCACTCACTCACTCACTCACTTACTCACTCGCTCACTTACTCACTCACTCAATCAATTAATCGCTCACTCACTCACTCACTCAATCAATCTCTCACTCACTTAATCAATCGCTCACTCACTCACTCACTTACTCACTCAATCAATCAATCGCTCATTCACTCACCTTATACTTTTTTGCACTTTCTGATAATTAAATTGCTTAGTTTTGTTTTTCTAAAATTAGATAATCATGCATGCTGCATATGATACTTTCTACTCTGACTTACGCTCACACGCAAAGCGTCTTGTACAGAAAAATCTAATATTTTAACTCTGCTAAACTCTAAAGTAAAAAGGATGTATTTAACAAGTTTCTTTCTTCTAGTTGTGGTTATTTCAACAGAAGTCAAGCAAGAAAATATTAATTGAGTTTGTCAGCTAGTTAACCAATCAGTCACTCACTCACGCATACAAAATTCACTCATTAGCTTATGAAGTCACAAACTGACTTTTGTCACTCAGAGACTATCAGAAGTGGGGACAGTTTGTGAAGTCAAATTAATTATTGCCGCAGTGAATATATCCTTGATGTCTGCAATCAGTACATCCGTGACCACACTGTCCCTAGGTAAACTTTCTCTCTCGTTGCAGTGTCAATATTATCAATTGGCCCGCTCTAGTACATGGCCAAGGCTATAATACCCTTCAATTTTATTACCAAACTTTGCTCGGCAAATTTCCTGTACAAACACCCGCCGCTCAAGCTTGATCAATCAATCAATTTGTGGTCTGACCAAACCTCCCAGATGCGATCAGATATTTCACATAAAAGCCAGCGCAAAGACACGGATGGAGAAACCAAGTAAAAGCTAACCGGTGCATCCTCTTCCTTACGTAAATCCTGATGCAAAATCCGGTGGATTCGTCGGAGAGATCGTTGCGAATCGCGCTAGGCATCGCTCAAATCCCGGTGTTGCTATGCGGCCTGGGCTTGAACAGCCTGCTGATTGCATTCACAATACGCAGCCAGATCGGGACCAAAATCAGCAATGGGTTGATGCGGGCAAATGCCGCGTTTGACATCGGAGTCATGCTGAGTCACTTCGTCACTATCCAGCTGCCCCTGGTGCCGAGGCCTCCCGCAGCTGAGCCGACACTGTGGCAACTGTATTGCGCAATAGTGCACAGTCACATGACCTTCTGGCTGTTTGTGAACGCCAGCACCTACACTTTGGTCAGCTTGGCGATTGAGCGATGCGTCTGTTTGAGCGCGCCGTTTTGGTATCGATTAAATCGACGAAAATTACGGACGATGTTGTTCGCGCTGCCCGCCTGCTCAAGTCTTCCGGTGAATTTGCCGTTTTCTATCATCAGCACGGCAGCTGTTCCCGTGCCGGATGTGAGCGAGGCGGCGAATGCAACTGCTGTAGGCTACAGGTAACGCAGTATAGTACAATATTAATAATAAATATTATAATAAAAAAACTTTGACACCCGACCTTTCGACCAGATGTGCAGCTAACAGCACAGCCACAGCTGCTCAGTCCTGACGGGCTGGAGGGGCCGCAACACCCAGCCTAAATTTACCCAGCTCAAACTGGTACCCGATCTCAGCTGGCTGGACTGAATGAAGCAATGCGGGATTAAGTGCCTTGCTTAAGGGCACTAAATTGTCTCCTAGAGCCGGGGCTCGAACCCACGACCTTCCGGTCATAAGGCAGGCGCCCTAGCCACTAGTCTAAAACTCCTCTCTAGGCTGCAACTCCTTGCTAATGTGCAAAGTCACACAATATTAAATCTCTGGAGGGGCAATTAAGTTCACTTATTTGGATTCAAAGGTTGTGAAAACCCCGATTACCAAAAAATTATCAATACCGCAGCTTCTGAACACGTCTAATTTGAAGACAGCGAATTGGTTGGGCTATAGGCTAGTTGTATAATTTACACCCATGAGGGCAACCCCCAAGGCATAGAGAGTGTACATTCCTGGAACTGCCGCTTGTACACCCTATGTGAGTGCGTGACTGGGTGCCGGCCTGTGTGTGTGTGTCTATGCCTGCATACCGTACTTAGTGTGACTGAACGCGCTTCAGGAGTTCAGCGCAATGGACAGTCATGCCCAGTCGCTGGTTGTGGGACCGATTTCGCTTTAAGCGTCAAAGTGCCTGCAGCCCTCCTGCAGATTTAGCTTTTTTATTTTAACCACTTTGATGTGTGTGCATTGTGAGCAAAAAGCAACATAAGACTCTTTCTTGATTTTAACCTTAGTTCTTGCACCATACCGACCGTCTGGATGACTCGGACGAATCCATCATTAAGTTCCGAAGCTGTGACACCATGGGTAATCAGAGCACTCCCCGTAGGCACCCAATTGTTAAACCAACACACTGGGTTGCTCTAACGTGGCGCAAATTTTCTTCTCATTCAAATCTGTTTTTTTCCAACTGCAGATGCGCCTCATTCAACGCTCCGACACCCTTTCTGACCGCATTTGGGTTGGCAAATTTTGTCGCCATCTGGCTACTGCCGCTGGCCGTCATGTTGGTCACCTACGCTGTCACGTTGACGGCTCTGCGACGAAGCAGCAATGCCGATTCGATGGGGCCGACCAGCGTGAGCGAACATCGGGCTAACAGCGTGTCAACAGCTACAAAACGACTGACCGAGCCATAGCCGCCTCGTGCTGTCTTTACGCCCTGCTGCACAGCACTAATGCCGTTAGCTTCCTGTGGCGCAATCTGAAGCACACCGACCTCCCGCTGACCGGAAGTTCCGGTATTGACAGCCTTCTAGCCAGATTGTTCTATCCCACGCTGGTTGCCCTGAACAGTGTGGCCAATCCGCTGCTGTTTCTGTTGCTACTGCCCGACTTTCGCAGTTTCGCCAGACAACTCGGCTGTCGATCATAATTAGATTGTGCTTTAACTACGAGGAATTATGTTCGCAGGAGGGCTGCAGGCACCTTGCCGCTTCTAAACGCCTTTTCGCTGACTCATGAAGCGAGTGCAGGCACACTAGATACATGCATCCAGTATTGCACCTAATCACGCACTCACACAGGGTGTACAAGTGGCATTTTAAGGAATGTACACTCTCTCTACCTCGGGGGGTCGCCTTCATGGGTGTAAATTGCGCAACCGACCCAGAGCCGATGGACATGTTCCGTGCGCAAGGCCCCATGTAGCCCTGCACACAAAACCACGCACCATACAAAGCAGGGTCGAACCTGGACCAGTGGCACACAAGGCAGACGCGCTTGACCGCCGAGCCACTCGCCCCGTGACTCTTCATATCAGGCTATTTCAGTTTCTTGTCATCAGTGAGCAGTGTTAAATAAAACATCATTCAAACTTTAGAATGTGCATTTTATTTTGAATGTACAGTTCTGTCAGCTTTCGATGTAGCTTCTGTGATTGGCTAGCAATCTTAGGTACGAGCGTAAATCTCGAACTATTTGAAGTAAACTATTTTTTTATGGTTTGGTAATTTTTTTATTCAAACAGCTTCTTAAGTCCAAAAAATTGTGGTGCCACATATCGGAAAGTTGATTCCTTCGAAGCAAACGCTTGTCGGTAAATTTCACTTGTATTTTCAACATTTTACGCATAGATTTGAATTAACAAAACCCTAATTAGGAACAGTGACTTACCGCTGTCTCTTCATCTGTCATGATCAACTGTCTGCAAAATCCTTTGTCGGAAATGTCTTACTGCAAACTGGATAAGTAGTTCTTATCTCTGTCTTATATAAAGTTAACTCTCTTTATAATCCAACGAGTCAATCACTTTGTCAGAACTAAAAGGAATTTTTAATTTAAAGCATCAAATTTTAATTTGTCCCTGGAGAAAGTGAAGCGAAGCGGCACATTTTGCTACTTTCCCAATACACGAATGCACTTCGTGAACTGCTGACATGCAAGGAAGAATTCCCAAAAGGCGATTCCCACAGTAACTGTTTATATCAGTTTGAGAAGTCGGCATAAATAATGATTTAGCCAGTTTGTGCAACAATTACGCTTCTGCACTTTTGAACGTTGACGAATAAATCTGCAATACTTTATGGTTACTAATAGTATTACATGTATAACAACTTTAATGTAAGTTCCAAGTAAAAGTGCAAATTAACTACTTTTTATGGTTAAAAGTTTTTGAAATGGATTATGGATTACGAGCATTTGTATATTTTTAGTATATTGTTAGTAATAATATAATTTTTTTATAGCTAGATGAAAAAAATTTGCCCTTTATAAAATATTTAACGCCATATGTTGTAATAATTTGTTATCGTTTTGTTCGGCAAGAGGTTGATAAAAATTCATTCTAACAAAGTAACAAAAACATACGTAATGAGTACGCCTATAATGTATTAGTCACAAAAAAATTCGCGGTAAAGTTGTTTTTCTTTCAAGATAAAATTTGTTAAGTCGCTAGAAAATGTTTTGTTTAAATGAGTTGTTGAGTGAAATCCATCAAGTATTTCAATCAGTATTCCCTGTGCACGGGAATAATCTCGTCCTCTACCACAGCGTTAGGATCAGGCTCAACGTACACTGGGTACTCCCTGGTGACGCCCTTGAACTCCTTGGAGTTGAACGAGGCGATGAACAGCCGGTTGCCGGAGCGGGCCGGGTTCAGGGTGATGCTGCACTTGGCCTTGTCGCCTTGCTTTACCGTGCTGAAGAGTTTTCCCAAGTTTTATGAGTTTTAACTCACTTTAATTTTGGATTTTCAAATCCATCTAAACACCTCCGGATTTTCTTACCCGACATTCTCGACGAGGTTTTTGCCTCGCAGACCAGGACCGTCGATGCTAAAACGTCCTTCGGTCAGGTCGAAGGGTAGGTTGTTGACAAATACGCACTGGAAGTGGAACGTCTTGTTTTGGGCCACTTCGCCTGAGATCTGCAATATTAATGGCGGAGCTTAAGATCAATGAGGCGAAATCAAACCTATCCATGTAAAGCATTCCCACAAAAGCGCTAACCTCACTCCAATGTACACTGCCCCAACAAGAACCTACCTCACTCCAATTTACACTGCCCCAACAAGAACCTACCTCACTCCAATGTACACTGCCCCAACAAGAACCTACCTCACTCCAATTTACACTGCCCCAACAAGAACCTACCTCACTCCAATGTACACTGCCCCAACAAGAACCTACCTCACTCCAATTTACACTGCCCCAACAAGAACCTACCTCACTCCAATGTACACTGCCCCAACAAGAACCTACCTCACTCCAATGTACACTGCCCCAACAAGAACCTACCTCACTCCAATTTACACTGCCCCAACAAGAACCTACCTCACTCCAATGTACACTGCCCCAACAAGAACCTACCTCACTCCAATTTACACTGCCCCAACAAGAACCTACCTCACTCCAATTTACACTGCCCCAACAAGAACCTACCTCACTCCAATGTACACTGCCCCAACAAGAACCTACCTCACTCCAATGTACACTGCCCCAACAAGAACCTACCTCACTCCAATTTACACTGCCCCAACAAGAACCTACCTCACTCCAATGTACACTGCCCCAACAAGAACCTACCTCACTCCAATGTACACTGCCCCAACAAGAACCTACCTCACTCCAATTTACACTGCCCCAACAAGGACCTACCTCACTCCAATTTACACTGCCCCAACAAGAACCTACCTCACTCCAATTTACACTGCCCCAACAAGAAACTTACTTCACTCCAATGTATAGTACACTGCCCCGCAAGAACCAACCTCACTCCAATTAACACTGTCCCTATAAGAACTAAAACCTGATTTCAACGTTCAGTGCCACAGAAGGGCCAAGAAGTGCATTGTGAATTCGCTTTATCATTGTAATTTTCATTCCAATGGATTAACAATAGAAAGCAAGTACTCAAGATTTACTCACGCTAATCTCCATTTCTGGGTTCACCAGGTTCACAATGGTCTGCGACACCAGCTTGTCGTTGCCCTGGACAGCCATGGCGACAACCTCGATGCCGACTTCCTCTTGGCCAGCCGCCTCAGCGTAGTCCTCAGCCTTGATGCTAACCTCGATGTTTGAGGCTGTTAAAGTTTTGAAAATAAAAATAGTAATTTATGTACACCCAAGAGTCACTCGGAATCTTCAGCTTCAAATATAGCGATACAAAAGGTCAGCAACAGATTCGTCCAATACTCACTTGAGCCACCGGCGACGGTGACCTGGCCTTTCTCCTGGGCCAGCTCCTTCAACGTCTTGCCGTTGTACTTCTTCAATTGGACGCTGAAGCCGTAGTTGAAATCCTTCTCCTTACCGTGGCCATTGAAGACCTCCAGCACCACGACAAGATCGTTTCCAATCACCAGCACGTCCTCGGTGCGGATGTTCAGCTTGACCTCGTGCCGTTTCTTATTATCGTCGCGACGCTCACCTTTGCCCTGAATGCGGCTGCTTCGGATGGCCTTGTTGAATGCGGACTCCTCCTCGCGGCTGCCCTCGGGGTACTTGTACAGCAAGGTGATGTCGTGACGCTCCGAACTGCCCACAGCTTTCGTGCTGACGAATTGGCCAACCTTGGTCGGGTCGGAGAACACCTCGTTGAGGCTGCCGTCGGCGCCTCGGACCCAGTGCTTGATGCACGCGTTCACCTCGGCGTACACGAACGGCGTGTCGTACGGCAGATCCACCAGGCCCTCCTTGATGGCGCGCAGCGGGCACGGACCAGTTCGGTAGACTCCTTCGCTCTGCTCCTGTGGCGTTGCATCGACGGCTTGCCAACCGTTGAACTCGTCGCCCAAGTCCGGCCGCGCCATCCAGAGGTCGTTCCACACGTGGAAGTTCCTTTTGGTGGTTCGAGTAGGTTTCCGAGTAGGTTGTTCTAGTTCGGTTTTTTTGGTTTCGGTCAGGATTTCCAGTTTCGGTGTAGTTTTTCGGGTTTCGGGTTGGTTTTCTGGTTTGTATTTCGGAGTAGCTTGTTCTGGTTTCGGTTTGCGATATCTCATTCGGGATTGGCACTGTGATTTTTTAATGCGTAAATCTTTGTGGTTTTTTGTTTACTCACCAGATTGAGTCGGCGCTACCTCCTGCCACGGGCGTGAGATCTTCGTCGAAGTAGTGATCCACAATTAGGTTGCAATTGGTGTCGTGGGCCGAGTCAAAGTTGGTGACGCTTCTAGCTGGGATGCCGAGCGCCCTAGCGACTAGAGCGGTTCGTATTGGCAATTAGGGATATGCAGGATTTTAGGGTGATGGATGATGGTTTAATGCATGAGCAATTGCACTACGCAATTAAACTACAGATTCATGAAATAATAATAATAATAAACATGGAGTGAGTAAACATAAATTAAACCATGTAAAATTTATCGAAAAGTGTGCAAACGGGAAGGTCATACAGGTACATCAGGGAGTCGGTGAGCAGGCGGTCATACAGGACTGTCATTTAGAGGCCATGCAGATGCATTCTGGATGAAAAGAAGGTCGGTAAAAAGACACAACCAAGAATTGATTCCCTCGATCACTTACACGTGGTGAGCACTCCGGAGAACACCCAGCACTGGCCGAAGCACACCGGCTGCTGGCTCTCGTAATACTGGGCGATGATCGGCACGCTGCTCTTCCATTCGGTGGGCGACACGCCTTGCGAGTAGTCGCCGCTCCAGTTGCCAACCAGGACCCCGTCGTCGTCGTTGCTGTTGACCAGAGCGGAGAGGGTTCGGGCCACCTCAACCGGGTCGCCCCATTGCTCGAGCGGCAGGTCGGACTTGGCCAACAAGAGATAGGCGCAGTCCAGCACGGGGTCGTCGAACTTGGGAAGGAATCGAGTTTTTATTTGCGCCGTTTCTAGAAGTGACTTTCTGCTCGTATAGATAGGCTATTTCGGTAACTCTGATATTCTCCTCCATGTAATATCCCATGCTACAGACCCAAAGGGATAATTCATTATTTCAATTGATCTCATCCAAGAAATTATCCCGTCCGCTAATTATACCATCGAGTCAAGGATTATTTGTGGATTTTCGTCCACAAGAATTTTCCTAATCACGTTC
Organism: Macrostomum cliftonense; assembly: GCA_950096795.1. Classification (NCBI taxonomy): domain Eukaryota; kingdom Metazoa; phylum Platyhelminthes; family Macrostomidae; genus Macrostomum; species Macrostomum cliftonense. The sequence goes on along the minus strand of CATNEM010000136.1, from coordinate 28,176 downwards.
CTAAGCAACAGACTGACCTGTCCAAAGTACCAGGCCCGGCTGCCGATATTCCTGGAGGAGCCGAAGTACACCCGGCCCTCGTCCTCCATCACGTACTCCTCGCGTTCGGCCTCATCCTCCATGTAGACGGAGTCCTCTGAAATGGAGGCGGACGTTCAGTGTCAGAGGTAGCGGAGGACTGACGCGGCAGGTCATGCCGGATACTCACTCGGATGGAACGGATTGAAGATGACGGACACGGAGAATTTCACATCGTAGGAGAAGTTCAGCTCAATGGAGCGGCTCACGTGCAGCTGGGTGATCCAGTACTTAGCCACAATGCATTGCGGAGATGTGATGAACACAGCTGTGGCTTTGTTGCTACCCGGATACACAATCACCTGAGATGGAATGTTTTAATTATTTTTTTGTTTTCGTTTACTTCCATAAGTTTCTTTAGCTACCGTTGCAATCGAAGGGGGGCTTACCGATCTTATTTGAATCGGGCAGTAGTCCGACTCGTCCTCGCTGAACTTGGTCGGGCGCTGGAAAATTGCAGAAATTATGCGTTCAAGTAAACGTGACTAGAAGATTCGCATTTGGACGCACAGAAAGCGCATACACACACACACACACACACACACACACAAATAGACGGGCAAAGGTTTCTTGCCTCTTTCAAAAACCACTTTCTCGTTAGTCGGTCCACTCCGAAGTCGGTAGTGACAACCGTAAAGCCAAACAGGTCTTTATCGTCCACCTGTTCGTCGAATTCCATATCGAGGAAGAATTGTTCGCCCCTGCGCACAACCATGCCCTTGCGGGTGGACACCTGGTCATAGTAGTCCGTGAAGTTGCGCTTGCCGCTTTTTACAAAACGCGAAACGTAGCGAAGCAGAGAGAGCTCTGGGTGTGAAGCAACGGACACGCCGTATGTATTTCCGGTTATTGATAGGAATATACCTATCTCACTATCTATCTATCTATCCATCTATTTATCTATCTTATCTGTTCAATATCAATATGTTCTATCTGTTCTGTCTATTTGTTCAATTTCAATTTCAGCATAACTCTGGCTATCAAGGAAGCATCAAGATTAAACAAGTCGACTCCTATTGGAAAAAACTCACTAGTTCCAAGCACCCTTCGGCCTTTTCTTTCCATGGCTGCGTTTGATTTCACTTATCGCTTTGTACTGCGGCCGCTTCTCTGCTGTCACTCGTATGTAGCCCTCCTCTGCTGCGACCGGTTTTGCTTTTTGTTGTTAAAATACCAGCCTCTCCCGACCTCGCCTTGGCGCCCAAAAGCTCGATGGTGCCACAATTGGCCTCTTTCTAGGTAGCCACTTAGCTTTGGTAGCCATTCAAGCAACTTTTAGTTAAGAAAAAGGGACTGAGCTTCATAGCAGAAAAAAGGCATCTGAGCTATTGTTGTTAAGTTGCCGTTGAATAGCTATAATAACTTGCTGAATAAGCAAGGTGAGCGAGGGGGCGAGTAGTGGCAGTAGGGGTGGAGTTAAGTTGAACAACTAGCTGGAACTGGATATTGTAGGCAGCTATAATAAAAATGGCCCTAGGTTGCTGCTGCAGAGATTAATGGGCCACAGTAGATATTTTTTAGTCCTATTGTGACAACTAAACTCCTATCTGTTGCTGCTGCGTCCATTCCTTTCAAAGCAAAGCAGTAGTTCGGTCCCATAGTATGAATTCTTCACGTGCCTTCTTGCCACGAGATTTTAGCTACAACAGTGAATTTTTTCGGGTTAACTAGTTTGATTCGTCATTGAGGCAGGGAGAAAAGTAAGCTTCAACAATGAGTATGAGATGTTCCAGCAAAAATGCACGTACATATCAAAGCCAAGAAGGACACCTTAAGTAGAAGGACATTCCAAGAAACGGTCACAAAAAAATCCACTACGGAGATAGGAAATTTGCAGATTTTCGACATATAATTAAATATTGCGCTCGATTGGAAGCAGATGCAAATCTTATCTTTTGATATGTGTTTCCTACCTTCTTACTCTATCGAGCTATGTACGTCAATTTGTGAATTATTGATTTTCCTAATATTTTTATTGATAATGATTCACTTTCGTCAAAACCTACTAAATGACAAATCACCAATCCAGAAAGAATCGGACATTGACACGTGACTTAAAAAATTGTCAAATTAAAGATTTTCCTTAATTAAGACGCATATACGTAGTTCGATAGAGTAAGAAGGCAGGAAAAACATCAAAAGATAAGATTTGCCTCTCCTTCCAATCGACCGCTATCTTTGATTTCATGTCGAAAATCTGCAAATTTCCTATCTCCGTTGTGTATTTTTTCGCGAAAATTGGACTCCAAAAACTTTCTAAGAAACGAAGTGTCCCGTCCTTCTACTTTAGGCGTCCTTGGATCAAAACGTATACAAGCCTATGTACAGAGTATAACATTCTAAGAAAAATGACTCTACTAGTACTCGTAGAAATTTTGTGAACCATAGTTACGTTTCAATTCAAAATCAGTTTCAAAACGAAGCTGAACGAGGGGCATAATTACTGGTTAACAACAAGACCGAATGCTACTTAAGACTAATATTATTCACAAAGTAAGTTATTTCTCGCTGTTGCCACATCATTTCCACATGTGTTTATTTTCAAATAGCGTCCTCTGCTGTGTTCATACGGTGAGTAAACTAAATTAAACAGAGTTTTTTTTGCATTCTGACACGTTCAAATTAGTTTCGTAGAAATACGCAGTGCAAACAACTTGGGGAAACAGCGGCTGACGAAAGCAAAATACCAATATGTGATTTGTTACTCGCCTAGCAGTGCAATAGTTTGCGCGGTAAAATTATTTTGCAAAAGTACGAAAATAATAGTCATTTTTTCTACCAATAAAAACTTTCTCTACTCAAATGTACACGGGCCGAGAAAATGTGACAAATTTAGTGCCAGATGCGCGCTTTGCACTACTCACTTTAGTAGTGCCCTGTGCGACCGAGGCTGTTGATTTTGTGACTTTCAGCTTTGCCTTTTTTGTCGGCTTCTTCGGCGCCACTTCTGTCGCCGACTGACTCGAACTGGTTGTTGACTTTTTTGTTGCAATTTTTGCTTTCGTTGCCAGTTTTTTCTTTGGCTGCTGCAGCTGTGCAGGCTGCTCCGGCTGCTTTTTATTGGCCTGCTGCTTCTTCAGTTTCTGCTGGCTGGGCTGCTGTTGCTGTGGATTCACCAGCTTGTCTGCTTTCGGCTTCTTGGTTTGAGTCGTCAGCTTTTGTGCTGGACGCGGCAGTGGCACGAAGCTTTGAACTGCCTTGGACTTTTTAATGACCTTTGGCTTCATCAGTTGGTTTGCTGGAGGTCGCTTGGCCTTGGTTGCTGATGGCCCTGATCTGAAAATTAATTTAATAATAAATAAACGTGAAAAAATGAGGCAATAATTTTCAAGTAAGCTACCACTCACCCAGATTGTTTCTTCATGCCGGTAGCTGCATCAAATTTCGGCAAACCTCGCTCAGCTGGAAGTCTCTTCGCTGTTACTCCCACGGACGACGCCCCAGGAATTAGCTCCGGCGAGCTGCCTTTGTAGCTTGCGCGTCCACCAGCACTGGCTGCCTTCACACTGTCCAGCTGCCTTCTCAGAGCCTCCAGCTGAGCGCGGAAGATCAGCTGATCCGAAGATGCGAAGGGTTCATCCTCTGCAGCAGATGCCGACCCAAGCGTAGCTGAAAAGCTGTGAGGACAGCAAGGACTTCTAAATGGCCATCAAAGGATTCTAACTGTGTTCTAAAATTTAACTGTCAAAACTCACTCAGCGTTGGTCGATAGCGCAGGCATCAGCTGTTCCTCAATAGTTTGCGTAGAAACCTTTCCCACTGTAGTTGACCGCTTCCCAGGATTTCCCGTCACTAGCTGCTGTACCGTTGGTTGCAGAAGCCGACTTCTCTGGGACGATTCTGACGGTGTTGCCGACTGAGTTGTGGTCGTACAGAACTTTGGCAGACGGCTCGTCCTACAGGCAGCGGCCATCGCTGCATTCGACGAATACTTGTGATAGAGTAGATTGTCTGTGCAGCCGTCCAGAGTGCCGGTGGCTTCCAGTTCGGGGAGCCAAGGATCGATGCAGTGCGTCGATACGGTTTTGTAGGAGCAGCTGTCGCCGTCGCTATTGGAGGCAGCTGTTGGAAACGGCATTTTGGGAGTGCGTCACTAAATTTGTTACAAGAATATTCATGAATTATTTATATTGATAAAATGCCTACTGTTAAGAGCATCTGGCTTATGACTGTAGGGTTGTGTGTTCAAGTCCCATCACTACCAGACAATTTTTGCCCTTTAGAAAGACAACTTTTTCACTTGAACACCTGTTGCACACAGGGGACGCTTTCACGTTCTCGAAATTTCCCTTCGTCGAAAAGTGACTGTGGCTGACACATTTGGCTACTCAAACCTGTTCGCGTGAACAGCTGCTGCTGACTCTGATGCGGCGGGACCGGAGGCGGAGCTTGAACCTGATGTCGCTGCAGAATCTGCTTCAAATCTATATTGGCTGTGTCACCTGCCCCTGCATCAAGAACCTGAGAAGTTTCCGATGCCATGGTCGCAGCTTTCTCTTTTTTCGTCGAGTCCAGCCGCTCCACCGTTGCGTAGTCGCCGCAGTCAAGCTGATGATTATCCGTATTGTTGGCATTGTTGCCATCTCGGTTGCTACCCGCCTGCCTTTGTTTTCCTTGCACTCTCCGATGCTTTTGATGCTTCTGCTGATGCTTTTGGTGTCGTCGTGAGCGACGAGGCTGGTTGTGACCGGTTTTCGGTTGAGCGGAATCTGACGGCGTTTCGTCGCCGGTGACGCTTCGCTGACTTTGACTGCTGCTGCCGCCGCTGCTGTCAGTGACCAGGTGCCGTCGGATTTGCGACTGAAATCGTAATGAGACGGATGTGAGAATCACCGTGGTGATGAAGTAGGAGAAAGTGAGAGTAGAGAAATTTTGAGTTGCTGGGAAGAAGAAAACATAGTGCTAATTCATTTATTCATCAAGTAATTGATTCATTTACTTTCTCGTCTTTATCTTCGTTGATCCGTTGTTTATTTACGTTTATATTAATGCCTTCGTCTATTTATTGTTTCTACCATAAAACAAAATCTAAGAACTTACATGGCTAGTCGATTTCTTCCTCGTCAGTGAAAAAGTCGACCTCACAATAGAGTCAGTATCTTTAGTCGCTAGGGAAGATTCCGTGCCTAGTTGTTGTTGACAATTCAATTCGTCACCTTCTTCGGAGGACGTGTCCAAAGCGCGCAACGGATCTGAAGAGGACGCACAGATATCCGCCACATGACGGCGCTTATTCAACTGGCGCCAGTGATTCTGCTGACGGCGCCACAGTTCAGCTGTTCGGCGACGTTGGCTCTGCCTGTTTCGATGGCCGGGGCGACTAGAGACGTCCGGGTAGCTCACCATGGTGACGTTGATCAGGCAAGATCGACCGCCACGTCGACTGCGGCAGCTTTGCGTTGCGTTGCTGCTTTTGCACTTTCTCTGAATAGGGAAATGTTCGAGGCTAGATAGAGAGTGAGGCCCGCTAAACACACTCTTTGGCTTCATCAGGACATAAAGTAGATTGAAACTGGATCCTCTACCATTAAAACCAGATCTCTTATGTGAAAAATTGTTTATCAACTGTTTTCTATACTACTTGACCAATCCAATGACAAAGACTGGACTCAAAATTGGTGAAAATTGTCTTGTCTTTCTTCGTAGCGGTAAAGATACATAGACATAGTTATTTTCTCAGTAGACTTGTCAGAATTTTCCCTTGTGCAGTATAGTCGTACAAGACTTGTATCACACAAATGTAATTCAGATCTCGAGAATAGAATAGCACCAATTTTCCAACTTACATCAACTCGTTGTTCCATTGTTTGCCGTCGCCTTGCTGGAGGCGACGCCGTTGATTCGACCGTTTCACTGTTTGGACAGCAGAAATTTTGCTGACTAGACGAATTCAAATCTTCATCAACGTTAGACAAAGTGGACGTGTCCAAGGATGTCGAATCGTTGGAAAAGTTGGTCAAGGAACTTTTCACTTTCAGATCGATCAGGCAGGTCTCGGTGCGCCTGATGCGACTGCTGCTGCCGCTGCTGCTGCTGCAGCTGCTGCTAAAGCGACTCTTTTTGTACTTTTGGCGCTGCCAACTTGGAAATTCGTCGCTGGTGGCCTGTTTATTGCACGATATTTTTATAGGCTAAGTTTGCTTTCATTGGTTTTGATACATTGAAAACACCAGGGTAGAGAATCAATTCCCTAAAGCAAAAGTAGATGATATTAAGGGGTACGAGTATTCGGGCTCTTGAGTTTTGGAAGGAAATTAGTTTCGCTCAAAGTGAAATAATGGCTGGTTTTGTGATGAATAATTTGAAAAATCTAGAGAAACAAACAAACCAAATTTACCTGGACCGAGGAGAAACCCGTTGAATTACAATTGCAACTGTCGTTTCGTTTTAAACTATATTCGGTCTCCTTGTTGACCAAATCCATCACCTTGTCAAATGAGAGATTTTGTAACGTGATTTGGACCCAATTAAACTCACATAAGTATGGTTCATAACCTTCGAATTTTGTACTTTGCGTTCAAGATTCGTTGATTATAAAATCTATGGCACGAAGGGTACAACAATATTTGACATATAAATCGAAGTGGTTTTGTTCGCATGCATCGAAATTCTCCCTATCATCTTACGTTACAATTTTCTTTTTAATTTTCTCCCAGAAAATACAAGATCCGAGCAGTAAAACGCAGCGATGTCCTGGCACATTACGGTGCAGAATCTTGAGGCGGCCAAACGACAGCAAGATGCATTGGAAGGTTCCCAGGTACAGAAATCAGGTTTACATCTACTTGCAACCTAGATGTGCTTAATTCTGCTCGTATATCGGTTGTGACTGTGCATTTGAGGAGTTTTTGCCTAGGAAGTTCGTGGGATCGAGTATCAGCTATGATTAAAGGCTTATTCACTCTGCCATCAATTGAGTTAATTTTCAGTACATTAGCTACAAACGTGTTTGTGATATGAATGGTAAGATAATCAACTATATGAAGTAAATTCCAATGATTTGAATTCATTTGATTATACGGTGTGAACAAGGCTGTTCAGCAAGGCACTTAATTCCACAGTGCTTCAGCCCATCCAGCTGGGATTGTGTACCAGTGTATGCTGGGAATGCTTTGGGTGGTTGTTGCAGTCCCTCAAGCTCTATAGGACTGAACGGCTGTACACAGACAATTTTTTGGTCATGCTGCTTCTTGGTCGTGCCTTATTTAGGGGTGGCATATTCAACTACCTGGGTGGAGACTGCACTTCACTTTAACAAAATATGATTCAAATCGAAACCTTCGTTCGCACAGACTGACTTCAGCGAGCGACTCTCGAAATTCGTCACCTTCATCCGGGAAGACGTCACCGACTGGTGCGCCTGCTCGGGCGAGTCCAACATGATGAAATGGGGCCGCCGGTTCTACCTGTTCAGCATTCTGTGCCTCGTAGTTGGCAGCGGCCTCTTCTATCCCGGTTTGGTTCTCCGATTGCGCAAAACCGAAGAATCTTTGGAAGACTTGAAATTAGCGGCCAACCTGGCCAACGGCTTGTTAGCTTGCGGAATTGGCTTGCTGTTCGTGTCCTGCTTCTCCATGTTCTGCTGCACCTGCCACCTCAATCCGGTGCAAGTGTCCAAGCGAAGACGCTTCCAGGGAAGCTACCTTTAGCTAGTGATTAAGATTCCTTTAGTATAGATTTTTACAATACTTTTTTTGTTACCTGATAGTATGGCTCATTTAGTTAGACGCTCATTCAATAAATTCAAATAAAACTCCCACTTCATAAAAAAATCGATTTTTCTAGATTTTTACAGATTTAAAAAAACTTTATTAACAAAAGCCTCAATTTGCAGCTTAAACTTTACTAGCTACGACCGTAAATACAAATAGATGAAGATTTTTCTGCGCAATAGTCAAAATCAAGTTTAATCAACATAATTATTGAATGCCCAGGATGCTTCAGCTTCACTATACTAAAGATTTAGTGCAGGATATCCGTATCATGAACAATGAACTCTAAGGCATCCAATCAACAGTTCTGAGTCTTATATTTAAAATTTAAAAAATTCAGCGAATTTCAGAGCGGGAGAAGGTTCCGAATCAGAAGTTGGTTGGATCATTTCTACTCAGCTATTAAGTGATTATTCAAAGGTACTTAGATGAGAAAAATCGTATTTTGTCAAACATCACCTCCGATTGAAAGTGATTATCTTTTCAGTCAGGCGTAAAAACTTCTCGGAAGTCTGATAGCAACTTAGTTGCAGCATTTGATCTCTGATCCACCTCAGTTGAGCAATATCATTGCTGTATTGCGAAAACGTAAACAGTTCTTCGAAATCGCATCCTGGATCTGAGCGGATATTCGAGAACCAGGTGTCTAAAAAGCTTTGCCAAGTTGCTGTACCGACGGACAGCAGCAGCTCGAGCTGCAGTGAATTAACCAGCAGCGCAAAGTTCAGATAGAACCGTTTGTCATAGTACATCATTCGAGCCGGGAATTCGTTCCTGAGCACAGAGCTCGGCAGCCAATCTAAACAGATAGCCTGTTCAAAACGCACTGAGAACTGCCAAGCTGAATCGTGACTGCAATTGATTGAGTGTCAATTTTTTCTGCGTGTTAATAGAAGAATTGATTTAAATTGTCCTACGATACCAAAGCTTAGAGAATCAGCTCACCAGTTTAGGTAGTCAAATACGCTACAACCTAAGTCGGCAGGAATTGCTCGAAGCACCTGGCAGGGCTGTTCTCCGAATGAGTTGCTTAGCAACCGCTTTGCGTCATTCACCTGACCCTCTTTGAGTGCACAGAGGACCTTTAAAGCCTGCCGAGCGGTGCAGGCTGCATTTGGAAGCCGGTCGATAAGATCATGGACTTGTTGAGACACTCCACCATTCTTAGCGAAACTATTCAATGCTATCTTCACCACCAAATAGATGTGATGAAACTCCAAATTCATTGCCAGCTCTGGAATCTCCAGAAAGTATAACGGAATTAGCCTGAAGGGATGTAGATGAAACGGCGCTGCCTCACCAATTGGCTTGAGCTCAATCTGGAACGCGATCAAGTGGCGACGCAGTTCTTGGACAGTCTGCCGCACCGCCATCGCTGCTGTCCCGCTGAAGCAGCCCTTGCGCAGGTATACCAGAGAATCTGGCACGAAAAAGTGCAGAAGCAGACCCACGCTGGAGTTCAGACTTTGCAACAGATCCAGAAGACATTCGCGAACTAGTTGCTCGAGATTTTCGGGTATCCAGCGATCTGCTTCTACGCAACGAAGCATCCTAAATACCAAAGTCTTTGCGTGATACGATTTTAAGCCCCGAAAGAATCGACCTATCACTCGCTTGATCAAATATTTTATCAAGAGAAACACCTGTCCTTGGACTGTACTCAACGAGCGCATCGCGGCATTTTCTAGGAACGTAGTACTCACTCGTAACTGCTGCGCCTCACGGCCCGGTGAAGAGGCTCGGATCAAATGGCAGGACCAGGGTCGCTGCATCTCAGCGCGTATGGACGACAGCATCGATGCTGGTAGGTAGCCTGCCTCGCTGAGAAAATCTGGCGACGGGTATCGGCAGCACGGATTAGCGAATGCGATGTCCATATCCGGGCGAACCTGCGTACCACGCTCCGCCGTGGCCGGATGCGACTCTGAGTTTTGATTAGAAAATGGGATACACCTTAATATTTTTTTCCTTTTTAAAAAATCCTAATCCTAACTGCTTACCACTGTATTCTGCAACTTCTACGTGACCATTAATTAGTCGGCTCATAATGCTGCCACTAATTACTGAGAGGGGACAGGTGCACAGGCTGTCAATGTGGTAGCGACTTCCGCTGAGACAGGTGACGTCGATGTCGGAGCCGGACCCTATAGTACCGTCTAGTCGGTCGAAGCAGGCGCCCCAACCCTCGGAGAAGCTGCCCACAATGCGCAAATCAATGGGCTGCAAATAATCCCGACAGATTTTTTCCAAAAACTTGGCCAGAGCGGCTTGCTTGGCGGCTCGATTTGCAGTGAAACCCGCGTTGCACATTTGACTATGCAACTAGCTCACTGTAGCTTGCTGTGGAAAGATTCCATCTAAAAGGTTGTTGTTGTTCTTCAAAAGTGACCGGAATTCGAAATGGAACTATAAGGCCTTCCAGTGAATACTAAAAGACATTTTAATACCCCTCCAGGGCAGAGGAATAGAAGTAGTGGAGTAAGACGGGATAGTAGGAAGCAAGAGTTTGGCGTATATACTTTTTACAAGCAAGAAGCATCAGTTTGCAGAAATCTTAGCTTAGTATCTTAGAATAAAGTCTTTCCTGTTTGGCGTTTAGCCAAGAATCTCAAAGATTTTGGCATTATCCGTGAGCAGTGAGGATCCTTAGAGGATCTCTGATGTTTTAAGGGTTTTCGAGGATTCATGATTTTACGAATTAGGAAAAAGTTTATAAAGGTGGCATATTCACAGTCGATTTGTCTCCAAATTATCATCCGAAGTCAACGAAGCGGTTGCCAAAAAGTTTTTGTCCAGCATTGGATCGTCGCCAGTCAGCCAGGCATCAGAGCCACACCGATGCAGCAACAGTCGCAGGACGTCCGCGTGCCGGTTCCTTGCTGCATTTTCTACCGGCGAGCTGCCTAGCCGGCTGTCTCGGAAGTCGGCAGCGGCTCCGAAGTCAAGCAATAGCTTGACTGTGTCCGTATGACCATTGTGAGCCGCCATCCATAGCGGTGTTTCATTGTGCTTGCTGGCAAGGTTGATTGCGGCACCTGCGAAATTGATGCGCGGTGTTTGAGCGGTAAACATATCATTTTTTATAGGCGGTTCCAGGCATTTCTTGGCGATTCAATGGGCAATGCAATGGGTTCTTAGTGGTATTAGATCGGCACACCTGCGGTGAGCAACTCGGCAACAATTTTTGAGTGCCCCAATCTACTGGCAATCCACAGAGCCGACTGGCCGTCGGTATTGACCTCGTCTACCTCTGCCCCGACAGTGAGGAGTGCGCGAACCACAGCTGTACAGTTACTCTGGCTGGCAATCCACAGGCACGACTCGCCCCCGCTCCGCTGGCAACTGACACCATCAGCATTGGAAGCCAGCACTAAAAGATCGAAAATCTCCGCATTGCAGTTGCAGGCCGCAATCCACAGCGGACTAATGCTTGCTTGATTGACCGAGTCCTGTCGAGCCCCGCTCTGCAGAAGCAATTCAACCAGGCGCAAATGGTTGTTGCAGGCCGCTATCCACAGGACGCTCTCTCCGCTGCGCCTCCGACAGTCAATGTCGGCTCCAGCGCTTATCAACAGCCTGGCAACGCTAAGGTGACCATTCTGACCGGCAATCCACAGCGGAGTCTCGCCCCGCTCGTTGCGACAGTCAACATTTGCCTTGAACTCAATCAGCAACCGGGCCACGTCAGGCGAACCCGCATTGGCGGACAGCCACAGAGGCGTCTCGCCTCGCTCGTTCCTGCAGTCAGGCGATACCATCGGAGAATCCGAGGACAGCAGGCGTCGAGCTTCGTTAGCCTCCCCGGCAACAGCTGCTCGAAGGAGTTGATGATCGAGCGACGAAGACTCCAACTGCCTGTCGGGGAAATGAGTAAGTGTCAAATAGGAAAATTTGTCAATCTATATGGCTAAGGAGATTATTTGCTCTAAATGAAATGTTATTTGATATTAAAAACAATTCTTTTACAGTCACTTACATTATCTAGCAGCAGATATGGCTACTGGTTCGCAATGGTTTGTGCCTTAGTGCCCAAGAAAAAATTAATATGGCAAAGCACTGGCGATAAGTGGCTACCTATGAGTTTTAGCATCCAGTCCACATGGGTATAGTATGGGTGTAGTAGCTCAATTCTCGTCACTGACCCCATTATCCATTATTATTGGCAATCTAAATGTCTAAACCATAGCGTAGACCACAGTAAACAGACTGTACAAAACCACACCAAAACTTTTATTATGATGCAGAAAGCAATTAACCTGCGACTCACTTAGAGATGCAAGTGGCCTAGTGTCTGTCTCTGTAGGTTAAATCTTTTAAGCAGAGTCTATAATAGAATGTACTTTATGGTTAGGAAATAAAACTAGCTTGTAGAGCAAGCATTGTGTGCAATTTATATTTTCTTTTATAAAAAAATGTTTCGTTCGGGGCTAACAATTCAGTGGTTCAGTTAGTCTCAATTTAGGTCCAGATTTTAAACGCTTGGAGGCCTGATTTTCCTAGATAGATACGAGCGTAGCCTAAATAACCAAGCTTCACAATCTAAAGGATAGAGGTACTATCAAGGTAAATCAAGCATGCACATTATAAAGGCTATATTTAGTAGCTAACTTATACAACTAAAATTGATATTATAACATTGGATTCGATAAAATTTTCTATTTTTGCGGATATGTTACCAAAGAGGCTTTTTATCTGATTCCAACAATATCGTCTGGTTAAGAAGTTCAATATTCATAGTTTCAGTCGAATAAATAGTTCACGAGCTTTTCCTTGAATCTTCGAAGCAAAATTCAATGCTTCTTAAACCATCGTTTGCCAGCAACATCGCCTGACTGCATCGTCTGAAAGAGGGAAGTTGATTAACATTGCCTCGAATTCAAAGGTCTTCTCCAAACAGTCAAAAAAGGTCTTAAGCTTCTCACCATTAGCAATTCTCCGTTGTCTAAAATCTCCCTGATCTGTTTGGTATCCCCAGATTTGGGATTTGTTCCCGGCTTGCCAACGTAAATCACCAGCTTGCCGTCTTCCCATTCGGCGACGCAGTCCTGCTCGTTGCCCTGGGGCGGTTTGAAACGGCTCACTGAACCAATGGTGACCTCCTGGTCCATGCTGGTCAGCATGACTTTGGTTGCAATTCGAATACGCCTGTCATCCAGTCGTTCAATGGTCATGGTTGGATTGGCTTTGTCAGACATCTTCTGAGCGATCCACGGAGCTCCTTTAGGTGATTTTGAAGTAAAATTCTGTTTACAATCGAGCATGCTACAGTCCAAATTGACCAAAGAAGCGCTTACCAGCTTTCTCCATGACAGCTTTGATGTTTTCACTCTTGTAACTCTCCCATTTTCCAAATAGAGCCGGATTTTCAGACATATTTTGGCTCTAATTTTGTTCCTTAAAGGTACTCAGATGGCTAAATGCGAAAGAAGTTTGTAATTCCCACCCTCCAAATAGTTTTGGACTTATATAAGCCTCGGGAAACCATGCTAAATAATTTGCTTTAGTTTACCAAGCAACAGAATAATTTCACTCTATAGTGTTTGAGCACCCTTCACTGTCTGATTTTCTCATCGTTGCTCTCAGAAGCAAAGTTTCTATTATTAGCCACGAGAAAGCCCCCTGCTGATTTTGTTATAATTTTATGTGCACTAAATAGACAGCGCAGACATGCAGGCCTCACCTTTTGTGGTACAACGTCGGGTCTTTCGTATTTCTATCAATATAGACTTTCGTGGTATTTAGTATGTGCTAATGCACTGAATTATTTTTAAACTCAGGGAATTCTTAAAAATAGGCCTATAAGCCTTGACTTGGGAAGGGTAATGTTCAAACAGACAAGTATTAACTATAACTAACTGTGTGACCAAAAACTCTAGGGCAATTTATTGTCAGACGATAAATTGCCGTGACGCACCAATGGCTCGTGACGCACCACGAGCCGCAATTGAAGCTAATCTGCAGGGTGTGGACCCGCACGACATGACATCTACTACAGAGTGACAGCACACCTCGAACGATCGCTAGGAGTCACTTTTGGGTAACATCAGTCTTTAGTAGTCCTTGCACGCCCCATTGGGCAAGGACGACTAAGCATAACAGCATAACTGTATGTGTGCGAAAGTTCTTGCGACCACCATCACCCAGCTTCAGCTGAAAAGAACCCGTCGACGTAGCCAAACCAAAATATTCGACCGCTAATTAGACGCAAGTTCGACAGTGGCGCAACTAGGGGGGAGGGGCGGGCGGGGGGCGACCGCCCCCCCTTTTCGGAGAAGGAAGAAAAATGCAGTAAGGGGGGACCAAGCGAATTTTCACGAAAAAGCCATCCGGACCCAAACCGCCCCCCCCCCCATCGAACCGAACTCATAGGGTCCGACCCCCCCTTCACAAAATTCTGGTTGCGCCACTGAAGTTCGATACAAGCATGCTCCCTTTAAGGACTACTTAAGAAGAAGGACGCTGAACTCCGATATCGAAGTAAAAGTTTAAAAGGCCGATTTGCTGGAAAAATACAATAGCGAGATGGGAGATTTTCTGTTTTCAAAATAGTTAAACTAAATCTATGATTCGGCAGTCGCTATATGAGGCGGCTGAATGGCTAAAATTTAAATTTGCTATGCTTTTTTTATTGTTTTACTTGGTTTACTTGTAAGTACCCGCGGCTTAAAAAGTTACACTCTAAAAGATTTCTGTATATTTTACTCGCGTAAGTCTATACTAAGTAATAGATGTGGTTTAATTTATTGACTCATTTAGATATTTTTATAAATTTATCAGAAAATTATTTCAATCAATTACCTATAAAATACAGTAACAGATAGTACAAAATTATTTGCGTCATCCGGTAGGCCTACTACAAGTGGTCATTCGTCCCTTTGTAGCATCGAACTGGAACGGAATCATTATAGTTAAACAGACGGTCTCATTTGCTATCACCAAAAATTAATTTATCATTACTTTAAAATCCACCAGTCCCTCACTACGCCAAAGCACCCCTTTTCAACGCTTTTGGAAACTAGTAGATACAGTCTTCTATTAAAAAAATGTTATAGTTGTTTAAGCTAAGATTTTAAAAAAGTATTTTTTGTATTTTTTCGAAGAAAATTTACGAGTATTCGCCATGTCACAACGAGACATTCTTTACTGTTTACAGTAATGACGGCATAAATTTAAGAACTTTACTACTCACCGAATTGTCTTCTTCCTTAGACCTATCATTTTCTTTTTTTTATTCTCGTTGCAAGCCGAGCCGTTGCGCCCATTTTTGTGTACAAATAGCTAGCTTCTATGTATAGGCCCTAATGCTTCTAATGCTATAGAAGCTTAATAGAAATTATCACTGCTCCAGGTTCAGTTATCACCTATTAGAGTTAATTATCTAAGCAAGAAATTAGATTATTATTACTATTAGGCCTGGAGTAAAAAAATTTAATAGGGCTCTGAATCCTTAGCTATAATTAATACAATAAAAATCAGGCATCCTCCATTATTTTTTGCTTAATAAATACTAAATAGGTTGATGTAGCCTCACCTTGTGTTTCTTGCTTTTACTATTGCTAGGTGTTGTTTTAAAAGGGTTTAAAAATTTTGGTTGCCACCTGATATTTGCCTACTAGAATCGTAGATTTCTGCAAGCTAGAATTTTTCTGACTACTTTTTAATGTTTTCATGATGTACTCAAGGACCGATTGGAAAATTTAGATTAGACATACAGGAATTTTTATTTTTAGAAATTAAGTTACACTTTTTATAATAATATTAATATATACTTTCTAAAGTAGGAACTTTCAATTTTTTTTGAACAAAATGTATATAACTATAATTTCATCAAAAAGCAACTTGTTTTCCAATATTTGTAAATAAGAGGCTGCATCCAAAAGTCTATATTTTAGTTGAAATTTTAGTTTTCCTTTCTTTAAAAAAGTTCATTACATGATCTGATAGATCCTTGAATCTTGATAAAGTTTTTATTAACTAGTTAAAATAGATTTTATTAGCTAGCTACTCTTTCTATGATGTGATTATCTACATACTTTGTTAAGTCTATGAAAGTTTCTATAAACAAATTTTTATGTAATAGCTCCTTTGCCAGGTAGCAAAATAGTAATAGCTAATTATAAGTGCAGAGTAGGCCTAGCTTGTAGACACAATTTCCATTGGTTTTGCATAGTCTTCATAATTGATCTTAGCCAAAAATGCCAACATGGATAGCTCAGCTCAGTCTTTAGCTTTTAGCATATGATAGCTCAAGGCAAAAATTTATTCAAACCAATAAAAGTTAGGATTAAAGACAGTATTTGCCATATTGCTTGGTACTGTCATATTATAATTGAGGGAAAAATATATATTAATATGGTATCAGGAAACTATATTAAGGATTTTAGAGATACAAGTAAAACTTGAGCACACAATACATTTTAGACTTTTATTAGCAATTGACAAAAATTGGATTTTAGCTTGACTTTAAATTTTGCCCTATATTACCAATTGAGAAATTGCTATCAAAGATTTCAAAATTATATAGACTAGCTATGATGCAATAAGGGACAACGTGTCTACTGCATTAGCAATTTTGCTACTACCTAAGCTATTTCCTAGCACTTTCATATTTGCAGTGCAATTTTTGACCTCTTGGATTGCCTAAAAAATGTCTTGGTAATAGTATGTGATCATTTATAGAATGTTATTATGAAACTAAATAAGTTTGATTTGCCACAAAAGTACATCTAACTCCAGCAAACTCTAGTAGCTCTAGAAATTTGAAAATATTCGACTTAGAAACTTATAAATGTCTTTTTATATTAAACTTACAGGCCTAGTTCTTAGTGCATCTACCTTATGACCAGAAGGTCGCTGGTTCGAGCCCCAGCTCGAAGGAGAGCAAGGCACTTAATTCTGTATTTCTTTAGTCCTGTAAAGCTAAGATTTGGTACCAGTTTGAGTAAAGAAAATTTCAAGAGTAGCAGCTGTACACAGCAGAAAGTTCATGTCAATATTTTATTCAAAATCTTGCAGCAAGCATGGCCCACTCGAAGAGCACCAACACATACAACCGACAGAACTGGGAAGACGCCGAATTTCCAATCCTATGCCAGACTTGTCTAGGCGAGAATCCCTATTTGCGCATGATGAAGGAGCGCTATGGCAAGGAGTGCAAAATCTGCACCCGACCATTCACCGTGTTCCGCTGGTGCCCCGGACCAAAGTCCCGTTTTAAAAAGACTGAAGTCTGTCAGACCTGCGCCAAAATTAAGAATGTCTGTCAGACCTGCATTCTAGACCTTCAATACGGCCTGCCTGTTGAGGTGCGCGACAAGACGTTGAAAATCAACGAGAAACTGCCTAAATCCGACGTTGGTCGGGAGTTCTACATGCAGCAGGTGGAGAGAGCTTTGGCCGATGATCCCACAGTACCGTGGCAGGTAAGTTAATTCTTATCCGTTGCTGATGTTGATAAGATCATTCTTAAATAGAAGCCTCGCTAATAATTAGTGATAGAATAATAACTTATTTAGTTATAGAGGGGCTTGGTGAGTGATAGAGTGACTTGGTGAGTGATAAAGTGGCTTGGTGAGTGATAGAGTGGCTTGGTGAGTGATATAGTGGCTTGGTGAGTGATAGAGTGGACTTGATGAGTGATAGAGTGACTTGGTGAGTGATAGAGTGACTTGATGAGTGATAGAGTGACTTGATGAGTGATAGAGTGACTTGGTGAATGATAGAGTGACTTGATGAGTGATAGAGTGGGCTTGGTGAGTGATAGAGTGACTTGATGAGTGATAGAGTGACTTGATGAGTGATAAAGTGACTTGATGAGTGATAGAGTGACTTGGTGAATGATAGAGTGACTTGGTGAGTGATAGTGACTTGATTTGCTTAGGAGTGACTTAATGAGTGATAGAGTGACTTGATGAGTGATAGAGTGGCTTGGTGAGTGATAGAGTGGCTTTGTGAGTGATATAGTGGCTTGGTGAGTGATAGAGTGACTTGATGAGTGATAGAGTGACTTGATGAGTGATATAGTGACTTGGTGAATGATAGAGTGACTTGATGAGTGATAGAGTGGCTTGGTGAGTGATAAAGTGACTTGGTGAGTGATAGAGTGACTTGATGAGTGATAGAGTGACTTGGTGAGTGATAGTGACTTGATTTGCTTAGGAGTGACCTTAATGAGTGATAGAGTGACTTAGTGAGTGATAGAGTGACTTGATGAAGTGATAGAGTGGCTTGGTGAGTGATAGAGTGGCTTTGTGAGTGATATAGTGGCTTGGTGAGTGATAGAGTGACTTGATGAGTGATAGAGTGACTTGGTGAATGATAGAGTGACTTGATGAGTGATAGAGTGGCTTGGTGAGTGATAAAGTGACTTAGTGAGTGATAGAGTGACTTGGTGAGTGACAGAGTGACTTGGTGAGTGATAGAGTGACTTGATTTGCTTAGGAGTGACTTAATGAGTGATTAGGTGACTTCATGAGTTGATACAGTAACTTAATGAGTGAGAGACTGACTTGATGGGTGATAGAATCAATTATTTAGTTATAGATCGACTTTATTAGCGTTTAAACTGCTTAACTTGAGCTAAAAAATCACTTATAATTAGCACCGAAACTTACCATCATTTAGCTAACAGCCGCCACCTTACTCAGAGAGTCATTCAATCAATCAATTGTCATTCTTATTCCTAATCCCCGAATTAAACTATCCCCTACCCTCAGAGTAAGGCACTCAACGCTGGCGCCCTTACAGCTGGCGGCAGCGGCGGCAGCGCCGGTACCCTAGCAACAACTTCGGGCGGCAGCGGCGGCGGCGGCAAAGCTCCGGCTCCATCCTCGGATATTCTGCACCGTATGGCCAGAACTACGCCATATTATAAGCGCAACAGGCCGCATATTTGCAGTTTCTACGTCCAAAGGCGAATGCCGACGTGGCGAAGAGTGTCCGTACCGGTAAGTGACCTAAAATAGCGACCCCTACAGTGTTTGAAATGGCGCCCCCTACAGTGTATTAAACGGCGCCCCCTACAGTCTTTAAAACGGCGCCCCCTACAGTCTTTAAAACGGCGCCCCCTACAGTCTTTAAAACAGCGCCCCCTACAGTCTTTAAAACAGCGCCCCCCTACAGTCTTTAAAACAGCGCCCCACAGTGTTTTAAACGGCGCCCCCTACAGTCTTTAAAACAGCGCCCCCTACAGTCTTTAAAAACAGCGCCCCCACATGTGTTTTAAACGGCGCCCCCTACAGTCTTTAAAACGGCGCCCCCCTACAGTCTTTAAAACAGCGCCCCCTACAGTCTTTAAAAACAGCGCCCCCCACAGTGTTTTAAAACGGCGCCCCCTACAGTCTTTAAAACGGCGCCCACTACAGTGTTTTAAACGGCGCCCCCTACAGTCTTTAAAACAGCGCGCCCCATACGTCTTTAAAAAAACAGCGCCCCCCTACAGTCTTTAAAACAGCGCCCCCACAGTGTTTTAAACGGCGCCCCCTAGCAGTCTTTAAAACAGCGCCCCCTACAGTCTTTAAAACAACGCCCCCACAGTGTTTTAAACGGCGCCCCCCTACAGTCTTTAAAAACAGCGCCCCCTACAGTCTTAAAAAAAAAGCGCCCCCTACAGTCTTTAAAACAGCGCCCCCCACAGTGTTTTAAACGGCGCCACCCTACAGTCTTTAAAAACGGCGCCCACTACGTGTTTTAAACGGCGCCCCCTACAGTCTTTAAAACGGCGCCCCCTACAGTCTTTAAAACGGGCAGCGCCCCTACAGTCTTTAAAACAGCGCCCCCTACAGTCTTTAAAACAGCGCCCCCCACAGTGTTTAAACGGCGCCCCCTACAGCCTCTTTAAAACGGCGCCCACTACAGTGTTTTAAACGGCGCCCCCTACAGTGGTTTGAAACGGCGCCTTCTGCAATGTTAAAACTCGCATATTTAAATATTTATTAATAGCAGTAAAAACAAATTCATATCCCTGTCAGACACGAGCGCCCAACCGATCCGGACGACCCGCTCTCCGAGCAGAACATTCGCGACCGTTACTACGGCACTAACGATCCAGTGGCGGAGAAGCTGATGACCAAGTACGCCGCCATACAGCAAGCAACGCGAAGAAGCTGAACAAGCGGCTTTAGAAGCGCCGCCATCGACATCCGGTACGTCGGCCACGTCAGGCGGCGGCTTCGTCGTCCAAATCAGCCTCGGAGCCGTTGCCGCCTGGCGTGCCCAGCTTGTTGCCAAGGCGGAAGTACCAGCTATCCTAGTCAGGATCCCGCTAGGCAGGGCGGTTTCTCTAGGCGTTGACGTCTCATTCAATTTTTTGTTAATCTGCTTTGCTGAAAAAAATACGCTTATTAAGTAATTATTAATTATGGTGAATTCTGTTTAACGTTACGTCATTTTTCAATCATAATCGACAAATTTATGTCAATAAACTACTACTATCCAGACAAACAGTAGCAATGTGAACATTTTACTTTTTTCTTCAAAAATAAGTTTTCATTACGTCATTTTTGGTTATATTGCTTACTTTAAAATTAAGATGTCCTTTTGGTAGTACTGTTAAGTACATTTATACTAGTAACCAGTGCACAAATGTTTAAATAATTAGTGTACTTTTTGCTACAATGTTTTTTCTTTTGTCCTTAAAATTATTCTCTACATAGTTTATTAATAAACTTTGCGCTAAAATGGGGTTTGCGTTTTATCAATTGGCGATTATCTTCAGCTTGAAATAAACAATTTGCTTGTTCGTTTTATTAATTCTTTCATCCCTCACTTTAAGGCATAATTTGACAGCAATATTAATAGAAAAAATGTTAGTAAAGGCTGTGTTTAGAATTTCATAATTAACAAAAACTTGCTAATAAAATTTCGCTTCAGATGTCGAAACTGTGGGATTTCTTCACCGGACCAAAAGCTATATCGCTATTTGGACTCAAACGGAGAGGTTCGTCTTATTGCGAAGAAATTAATTCATTGTTACATTTTTGTATAAAACAATAAAAAGGTATTTTATTTTTCCAGAGCCAACAATATGAACCCAATGTATTTGAAGCCATTCCTGAGTACATTTTTGGCACTGTGAGTTCAAAGCTCGTACTTCATTTATTGTAAAATTATTTTTCTAGCTACTTTTGAGTATTAAAATTGATATTGAATCTTTTTTTCAGACACGATTTTGTATTGGCTTGGTCCAATGGGGCTGGCCAATGGCGCTGCCGTACATGATTAAGCAGGGCTGTGTACTCTTCGGGTGTGTACAGTTTTTTTTCTTGTCGGTTGGTTTTTGGTAGCAATAATTCAGCTACTTAGAGTAGAGTATGTAAAAATACATGCACTACGGA
Organism: Macrostomum cliftonense; assembly: GCA_950096795.1. Lineage (NCBI taxonomy): Eukaryota > Metazoa > Platyhelminthes > Macrostomidae > Macrostomum > Macrostomum cliftonense. The sequence goes on along the minus strand of CATNEM010000136.1, from coordinate 7,052 downwards.
TTTAAAATAAATTAAACTAACTCTCCCAATCCTCAGGTTGTTGCTAGGGGACGCCAGCCTCCCAGATCCTCGGTTGTTGCTAGGGGAAGCCAGCCTCCCAGATCCTCAGGTTGTTGCTAGGGGAAGCCAGCCTCCCAGATCCTCAGGTTGTTGCTAGGGGGAAGCCACCTTCCAGATCCTCGGTTGTTGCTAGGGGAAGCCAGCCTCCCAGATCCTCAGGTTAATGCTACGGGCCTCTAAGCTCCCAGATCTTCAGGTTGTTGCTAGGGGACGCTAGGCTCCCAGATCCTCAGGTTGTTGCTAGGGGCCGCTAGGCTCCCAGATCCTCAGATTGTTGCTAGGGGCCACCAGCCTCCAAGATCCTCAGGTTGTTGCTAGGGGCCACCAGCACTCCGAGATCCTCAGATTGCTGCTAGGGGGCCACTAAGCTCCCAGATCCTCAGATTGCTGCTAGGGGCCACTAAGCTCCCAGATCTTCGGGTTGTTGCTAGGGCCGCCAGCCTCCCAGATCCTCAGGTTGTTGCTAGGGCAGCCAACCTCACAGATCCTCAGGTTGTTGCTAGGGCAGCCAACCTCACAGATCCTCAGGTTGTTGCTAGGGCATCCAACCTCACAGATCCTCAGGTTGTTGCTAGATATTGAAATATCCTTCCCAAGCCGGGTTTCCCATCCGTTACTTAATCCCAGAATCCTCCCTTAACCCGTCCAACCAACCGCAGCCGACCAGCTGCTTGCCAGAGGGCCAGTCCACCATTTCCTACTCAATCGGCGCTGTCTGCTTGTTGCTATGCGCCGCCTGCTGCCGCTGTTTTCGGCCGCAGCTTGAACCCACCTACGCCGCTTTATCCAATGTTGGCAACGTTCGAAGCGCCGATTCAACGCAGAGGATAAGGAGTCACTGTCACGCTACGATTTCGACTTCTGGGCCCTGGCCTGTTGAGTTCAAGGCTAATAAAACAGCTGTCAATCATAGTCGGGGATTGTCGCCATCAGCTTCCCCGTCAACAGCTGGAGCCTCATCCATTGGATTGGTTGCTATCCCCGGCTAGTCCAGTTGCTGGTGCAAACGGGGGGCATTAGGATGACTTATCCGGGTTGTACGGCACTGATGAATGCCGTGGTTAGGCCTATGCTGCAGCAGACAAGGGCTCGCCTGCAGGTTTGTTTTTTCTTGATTTACTTGATTATTTAGATTTTGATTTAGAAAGGAAGGTTAAAATAGTATTTTCATCATTCACTGCGTTCACAATTTTCACCTTTCCCAAATTTTAACTCCCCAATTCCAAATTCCAAAAACTTTTATTCTCCCTAAATTCCATATTCCCCAAATTTCATAATCCCTAAATTAAATGTCCCTCAAATTTCATAATCCCAAAATTCAGTATTCCCCAAATTTCATAATTCCTAAATTCTATATTCGATTGTTCAAATCAAACAAATCCCTAAATCAACGTACCACAAATTTCATAGTCCCTACATTCCTAAATCCCCCGAATTCCATGATCCCAAAATCAGTACTCCCCAAAATTTCATAATCCCTCAATTCAATACTCTCCCCAAATTTCATAATCCCTCAAGTCAATACTCCCCAAATTTCATAATCCCTCAATTCAATACTCCCCAATTTCATAATCCCTCAATTCAATACTCCCCCAAATTTCATAATCCCTCAATTCAATACTCCCCAAAATTTTCATAATCCCTCATTCAATACCCCCCAGAATTTCATAATCCCTCAATTCAATACTCCCAAATTTCATAATCCCTCAATTCAATACTCCTCAAATTTCATAATCCGTCAATTCAATACCCCCAAATTTCATAATCCCTAAATTCAATACCCCCCAAATTTCATAATCCCTAAATTCATTAATCCCCAAATTTCATAATCCCTCAATTCAATCCTCCCAAAATTTCATAATCCCTCAATTCAATACTCCCCAAATTTCATAATCCCTCAATTCAATACTCCTCAAATTTCATAATCCGTCAATTCAATACCCCCCAAATTTCATAATCCCTAAATTCAATACCCCCCAAATTTCATAATCC
>CATNEM010000135.1:217500-244924 GCA_950096795.1 Macrostomum cliftonense | reverse complement strand
TTCTATCCCACGCTGGTTGCCCTGAACAGTGTGGCCAATCCGCTGCTGTTTCTGTTGCTACTGCCCGACTTTCGCAGTTTCGCCAGACAACTCGGCTGTCGATCATAATTAGATTGTGCTTTAACTACGAGGAATTATGTTCGCAGGAGGGCTGCAGGCACCTTGCCGCTTCTAAACGCCTTTTCGCTGACTCATGAAGCGAGTGCAGGCGCACTAGATACATGCATCCAGTATTGCACCTAATCACGCACTCACACAGGGTGTACAAGTGGCATTTTAAGGAATGTACACTCTCTCTACCTCGGGGGGTCGCCTTCATGGGTGTAAATTGCGCAACCGACCCAGAGCCGATGGACATGTTCCGTGCGCAAGGCCCCATGTAGCCCTGCACACAAAACCACGCACCATACAAAGCAGGGTCGAACCTGGACCACTGGCACACAAGGCAGACGCGCTTGACCGCCGAGCCACTCGTCCCGTGACTCTTCATATCAGGCTATTTCAGTTTCTTGTCATCAGTGAGCAGTGTTAAATAAAACATCATTCAAACTTTAGAATTTGCATTTTATTTTGAATGTACAGTTCTGTCAGCTTTCGATGTAGCTTCTGTGATTGGCTAGCAATCTTAGGTACGAGCGTAAATCTCGAACTATTTGAAGTAAACTATTTTTTTATGGTTTGGTAATTTTTTTATTCAAACAGCTTCTTAAGTCCAAAAAATTGTGGTGCCACATATCGGAAAGTTGATTCCTTCGAAGCAAACGCTTGTCGGTAAATTTCACTTGTATTTTCAACATTTTACGCATAGATTTGAATTAACAAAACCCTAATTAGGAACAGTGACTTACCGCTGTCTCTTCATCTGTCATGATCAACTGTCTGCAAAATCCTTTGTCGGAAATGTCTTACTGCAAACTGGATAAGTAGTTCTTATCTCTGTCTTATATAAAGTTAACTCTCTTATAATCCAACGAGTCAATCACTTTGTCAGAACTAAAAGGAATTTTTAATTTAAAGCATCAAATTTTAATTTGTCCCTGGAGAAAGTGAAGCGAAGCGGCACATTTTGCTACTTTCCCAATACACGAATGCACTTCGTGAACTGCTGACATGCAAGGAAGAATTCCCAAAAGGCGATTCCCACAGTAACTGTTTATATCAGTTTGAGAAGTCGGCATAAATAATGATTTAGCCAGTTTGTGCAACAATTACGCTTCTGCACTTTTGAACGTTGACGAATAAATCTGCAATACTTTATGGTTACTAATAGTATTACATGTATAACAACTTTAATGTAAGTTCCAAGTAAAGTGCAAATTAACTACTTTTTATGGTTAAAAGTTTTTGAAATGGATTATGGATTACGAGCATTTGTATATTTTTAGTATATTGTTAGTAATAATATAATTTTTTTATAGCTAGATGAAAAAATTTGCCCTTTATAAAATATTTAACGCCATATGTTGTAATAATTTGTTATCGTTTTGTTCGGCAAGAGGTTGATAAAAATTCATTCTAACAAAGTAACAAAACATACGTAATGAGTACGCCTATAATGTATTAGTCACAAAAAAATTCGCGGTAAAGTTGTTTTTCTTTCAAGATAAAATTTGTTAAGTCACTAGAAAATGTTTTGTTTAAATGAGTTGTTGAGTGAAATCCATCAAGTATTTCAATCAGTATTCCCTGTGCACGGGAATAATCTCGTCCTCTACCACAGCGTTAGGATCAGGCTCAACGTACACTGGGTACTCCCTGGTGACGCCCTTGAACTCCTTGGAGTTGAACGAGGCGATGAACAGCCGGTTGCCGGAGCGGGCCGGGTTCAGGGTGATGCTGCACTTGGCCTTGTCGCCTTGCTTTACCGTGCTGAAGAGTTTTCCCAAGTTTTATGAGTTTTAACCCACTTTAATTTTGGATTTTCAAGTCCATCTAAACGCCTCCGGATTTTCTTACCCGACATTCTCGACGAGGTTTTTGCCTCGCAGACCAGGACCGTCGATGCTAAAACGTCCTTCGGTCAGGTCGAAGGGTAGGTTGTTGACAAATACGCACTGGAAGTGGAACGTCTTGTTTTGGGCCACTTCGCCTGAGATCTGCAATATTAATGGCGGAGCTTAAGATCAATGAGGCGAAATCAAACCTATCCATGTAAAGCATTCCCACAAAAGCGCTAACCTCACTCCAATTTACACTGCCCAAACAAGGACCTACCTCACTCCAATTTACACTGCCCCAACAAGAACCTACCTCACTCCAATTTACACTGCCCCAACAAGAACCTACCTCACTCCAATGTACACTGCCCCAACAAGAACCTACCTCACTCCAATTTACACTGCCCCAACAAGGACCTACCTCACTCCAATTTACACTGCCCCAACAAGAAACTTACTTCACTCCAATGTATAGTACACTGCCCCGCAAGAACCAACCTCACTCCAATGAACACTGTCCCTATAAGAACTAAAACCTGATTTCAACGTTCAGTGCCACAGAAGGGCCAAGAAGTGCATTGTGAATTCGCTTTATCATTGTAATTTTCATTCCAATGGATTAACAATAGAAAGCAAGTACTCAAGATTTACTCACGCTAATCTCCATTTCTGGGTTCACCAGGTTCACAATGGTCTGCGACACCAGCTTGTCGTTGCCCTGGACAGCCATGGCGACAACCTCGATGCCGACTTCCTCTTGGCCAGCCGCCTCAGCGTAGTCCTCAGCCTTGATGCTAACCTCGATGTTTGAGGCTGTTAAAGTTTTGAAAATAAAAATAGTAATTTATGTACACCCTAAGAGTCACTCGGAATCTTCAGCTTCAAATATAGCGATACAAAAGGTCAGCAACAGATTCGTCCAATACTCACTTGAGCCACCGGCGACGGTGACCTGGCCTTTCTCCTGGGCCAGCTCCTTCAACGTCTTGCCGTTGTACTTCTTCAATTGGACGCTGAAGCCGTAGTGAAATCCTTCTCCTTACCGTGGCCATTGAAGGACCTCCAGCACCACGACAAGATCGTTTCCAATTACCAGCACGTCCTCGGTGCGGATGTTCAGCTTGACCTCGTGCCGTTTCTTATTATCGTCGCGACGCTCACCTTTGCCCTGAATGCGGCTGCTTCGGATGGCCTTGTTGAATGCGGACTCCTCCTCGCGGCTGCCCTCGGGGTACTTGTACAGCAAGGTGATGTCGTGACGCTCCGAACTGCCCACAGCTTTCGTGCTGACGAATTGGCCAACCTTGGTCGGGTCGGAGAACACCTCGTTGAGGCTGCCGTCGGCGCCTCGGACCCAGTGCTTGATGCACGCGTTCACCTCGGCGTACACGAACGGCGTGTCGTACGGCAGATCCACCAGGCCCTCCTTGATGGCGCGCAGCGGGCACGGACCAGTTCGGTAGACTCCTTCGCTCTGCTCCTGTGGCGTTGCATCGACGGCTTGCCAACCGTTGAACTCGTCGCCCAAGTCCGGCCGCGCCATCCAGAGGTCGTTCCACACGTGGAAGTTCCTTTTGGTGGTTCGAGTAGGTTTCCGAGTAGGTTGTTCTAGTTCGGTTTTTTTGGTTTCGGTCAGGATTTCCAGTTTCGGTGTAGTTTTTCGGGTTTCGGGTTGGTTTTCTGGTTTGTATTTCGGAGTAGCTTGTTCTGGTTTCGGTTTGCGATATCTCATTCGGGATTGGCACTGTGATTTTTTAATGCGTAAATCTTTGTGGTTTTTTGTTTACTCACCAGATTGAGTCGGCGCTACCTCCTGCCACGGGCGTGAGATCTTCGTCGAAGTAGTGATCCACAATTAGGTTGCAATTGGTGTCGTGGGCCGAGTCAAAGTTGGTGACGCTTCTAGCTGGGATGCCGAGCGCCCTAGCGACTAGAGCGGTTCGTATTGGCAATTAGGGATATGCAGGATTTTAGGGTGATGGATGATGGTTTAATGCATGAGCAATTGCACTACGCAATTAAACTACAGATTCATGAAATAATAATAATAATAAACATGGAGTGAGTAAACATAAATTAAACCATGTAAAATTTATCGAAAAGTGTGCAAACGGGAAGGTCATACAGGTACATCAGGGAGTCGGTGAGCAGGCGGTCATACAGGACTGTCATTTAGAGGCCATGCAGATGCATTCTGGATGAAAAGAAGGTCGGTAAAAAGACACAACCAAGAATTGATTCCCTCGATCACTTACACGTGGTGAGCACTCCGGAGAACACCCAGCACTGGCCGAAGCACACCGGCTGCTGGCTCTCGTAATACTGGGCGATGATCGGCACGCTGCTCTTCCATTCGGTGGGCGACACGCCTTGCGAGTAGTCGCCGCTCCAGTTGCCAACCAGGACCCCGTCGTCGTCGTTGCTGTTGACCAGAGCGGAGAGGGTTCGGGCCACCTCAACCGGGTCGCCCCATTGCTCGAGCGGCAGGTCGGACTTGGCCAACAAGAGATAGGCGCAGTCCAGCACGGGGTCGTCGAACTTGGGAAGGAATCGAGTTTTTATTTGCGCCGTTTCTAGAAGTGACTTTCTGCTCGTATAGATAGGCTATTTCGGTAACTCTGATATTCTCCTCCATGTAATATCCCATGCTACAGACCCAAAGGGATAATTCATTATTTCAATTGATCTCATCCAAGAAATTATCCCGTCCGCTAATTATACCATCGAGTCAAGGATTATTTGTGGATTTTCGTCCACAAGAATTTTCCTAATCACGTTCCTAAGCAACAGACTGACCTGTCCAAAGTACCAGGCCCGGCTGCCGATATTCCTGGAGGAGCCGAAGTACACCCGGCCCTCGTCCTCCATCACGTACTCCTCGCGTTCGGCCTCATCCTCCATGTAGACGGAGTCCTCTGAAATGGAGGCGGACGTTCAGTGTCAGAGGTAGCGGAGGACTGACGCGGCAGGTCATGCCGGATACTCACTCGGATGGAACGGATTGAAGATGACGGACACGGAGAATTTCACATCGTAGGAGAAGTTCAGCTCAATGGAGCGGCTCACGTGCAGCTGGGTGATCCAGTACTTAGCCACAATGCATTGCGGAGATGTGATGAACACAGCTGTGGCTTTGTTGCTACCCGGATACACAATCACCTGAGATGGAATGTTTTAATTATTTTTTTGTTTTCGTTTACTTCCATAAGTTTCTTTAGCTACCGTTGCAATCGAAGGGGGGCTTACCGATCTTATTTGAATCGGGCAGTAGTCCGACTCGTCCTCGCTGAACTTGGTCGGGCGCTGGAAAATTGCAGAAATTATGCGTTCAAGTAAACGTGACTAGAAGATTCGCATTTGGACGCACAGAAAGCGCATACACACACACACACACACACACACACAAATAGACGGGCAAAGGTTTCTTGCCTCTTTCAAAAACCACTTTCTCGTTAGTCGGTCCACTCCGAAGTCGGTAGTGACAACCGTAAAGCCAAACAGGTCTTTATCGTCCACCTGTTCGTCGAATTCCATATCGAGGAAGAATTGTTCGCCCCTGCGCACAACCATGCCCTTGCGGGTGGACACCTGGTCATAGTAGTCCGTGAAGTTGCGCTTGCCGCTTTTTACAAAACGCGAAACGTAGCGAAGCAGAGAGAGCTCTGGGTGTGAAGCAACGGACACGCCGTATGTATTTCCGGTTATTGATAGGAATATACCTATCTCACTATCTATCTATCTATCCATCTATTTATCTATCTTATCTGTTCAATATCAATATGTTCTATCTGTTCTGTCTATTTGTTCAATTTCAATTTCAGCATAACTCTGGCTATCAAGGAAGCATCAAGATTAAACAAGTCGACTCCTATTGGAAAAAAACTCACTAGTTCCAAGCACCCTTCGGCCTTTTCTTTCCATGGCTGCGTTTGATTTCACTTATCGCTTTGTACTGCGGCCGCTTCTCTGCTGTCACTCGTATGTAGCCCTCCTCTGCTGCGACCGGTTTTGCTTTTTGTTGTTAAAATACCAGCCTCTCCCGACCTCGCCTTGGCGCCCAAAAGCTCGATGGTGCCACAATTGGCCTCTTTCTAGGTAGCCACTTAGCTTTGGTAGCCATTCAAGCAACTTTTAGTTAAGAAAAAGGGACTGAGCTTCATAGCAGAAAAAAGGCATCTGAGCTATTGTTGTTAAGTTGCCGTTGAATAGCTATAATAACTTGCTGAATAAGCAAGGTGAGCGAGGGGGCGAGTAGTGGCAGTAGGGGTGGAGTTAAGTTGAACAACTAGCTGGAACTGGATATTGTAGGCAGCTATAATAAAAATGGCCCTAGGTTGCTGCTGCAGAGATTAATGGGCCACAGTAGATATTTTTTAGTCCTATTGTGACAACTAAACTCCTATCTGTTGCTGCTGCGTCCATTCCTTTCAAAGCAAAGCAGTAGTTCGGTCCCATAGTATGAATTCTTCACGTGCCTTCTTGCCACGAGATTTTAGCTACAACAGTGAATTTTTTCGGGTTAACTAGTTTGATTCGTCATTGAGGCAGGGAGAAAAGTAAGCTTCAACAATGAGTATGAGATGTTCCAGCAAAAATGCACGTACATATCAAAGCCAAGAAGGACACCTTAAGTAGAAGGACATTCCAAGAAACGGTCACAAAAAAATCCACTACGGAGATAGGAAATTTGCAGATTTTCGACATATAATTAAATATTGCGCTCGATTGGAAGCAGATGCAAATCTTATCTTTTGATATGTGTTTCCTACCTTCTTACTCTATCGAGCTATGTACGTCAATTTGTGAATTATTGATTTTCCTAATATTTTTATTGATAATGATTCACTTTCGTCAAAACCTACTAAATGACAAATCACCAATCCAGAAAGAATCGGACATTGACACGTGACTTAAAAAATTGTCAAATTAAAGATTTTCCTTAATTAAGACGCATATACGTAGTTCGATAGAGTAAGAAGGCAGGAAAAACATCAAAAGATAAGATTTGCCTCTCCTTCCAATCGACCGCTATCTTTGATTTCATGTCGAAAATCTGCAAATTTCCTATCTCCGTTGTGTATTTTTTCGCGAAAATTGGACTCCAAAAACTTTCTAAGAAACGAAGTGTCCCGTCCTTCTACTTTAGGCGTCCTTGGATCAAAACGTATACAAGCCTATGTACAGAGTATAACATTCTAAGAAAAATGACTCTACTAGTACTCGTAGAAATTTTGTGAACCATAGTTACGTTTCAATTCAAAATCAGTTTCAAAACGAAGCTGAACGAGGGGCATAATTACTGGTTAACAACAAGACCGAATGCTACTTAAGACTAATATTATTCACAAAGTAAGTTATTTCTCGCTGTTGCCACATCATTTCCACATGTGTTTATTTTCAAATAGCGTCCTCTGCTGTGTTCATACGGTGAGTAAACTAAATTAAACAGAGTTTTTTTTGCATTCTGACACGTTCAAATTAGTTTCGTAGAAATACGCAGTGCAAACAACTTGGGGAAACAGCGGCTGACGAAAGCAAAATACCAATATGTGATTTGTTACTCGCCTAGCAGTGCAATAGTTTGCGCGGTAAAATTATTTTGCAAAAGTACGAAAATAATAGTCATTTTTTCTACCAATAAAAACTTTCTCTACTCAAATGTACACGGGCCGAGAAAATGTGACAAATTTAGTGCCAGATGCGCGCTTTGCACTACTCACTTTAGTAGTGCCCTGTGCGACCGAGGCTGTTGATTTTGTGACTTTCAGCTTTGCCTTTTTTGTCGGCTTCTTCGGCGCCACTTCTGTCGCCGACTGACTCGAACTGGTTGTTGACTTTTTGTTGCAATTTTTGCTTTCGTTGCCAGTTTTTTCTTTGGCTGCTGCAGCTGTGCAGGCTGCTCCGGCTGCTTTTTATTGGCCTGCTGCTTCTTCAGTTTTCTGCTGGCTGGGCTGCTGTTGCTGTGGATTCACCAGCTTGTCTGCTTTCGGCTTCTTGGTTTGAGTCGTCAGCTTTTGTGCTGGACGCGGCAGTGGCACGAAGCTTTGAACTGCCTTGGACTTTTTAATGACCTTTGGCTTCATCAGTTGGTTTGCTGGAGGTCGCTTGGCCTTGGTTGCTGATGGCCCTGATCTGAAAATTAATTTAATAATAAATAAACGTGAAAAAATGAGGCAATAATTTTCAAGTAAGCTACCACTCACCCAGATTGTTTCTTCATGCCGGTAGCTGCATCAAATTTCGGCAAACCTCGCTCAGCTGGAAGTCTCTTCGCTGTTACTCCCACGGACGACGCCCCAGGAATTAGCTCCGGCGAGCTGCCTTTGTAGCTTGCGCGTCCACCAGCACTGGCTGCCTTCACACTGTCCAGCTGCCTTCTCAGAGCCTCCAGCTGAGCGCGGAAGATCAGCTGATCCGAAGATGCGAAGGGTTCATCCTCTGCAGCAGATGCCGACCCAAGCGTAGCTGAAAAGCTGTGAGGACAGCAAGGACTTCTAAATGGCCATCAAAGGATTCTAACTGTGTTCTAAAATTTAACTGTCAAAACTCACTCAGCGTTGGTCGATAGCGCAGGCATCAGCTGTTCCTCAATAGTTTGCGTAGAAACCTTTCCCACTGTAGTTGACCGCTTCCCAGGATTTCCCGTCACTAGCTGCTGTACCGTTGGTTGCAGAAGCCGACTTCTCTGGGACGATTCTGACGGTGTTGCCGACTGAGTTGTGGTCGTACAGAACTTTGGCAGACGGCTCGTCCTACAGGCAGCGGCCATCGCTGCATTCGACGAATACTTGTGATAGAGTAGATTGTCTGTGCAGCCGTCCAGAGTGCCGGTGGCTTCCAGTTCGGGGAGCCAAGGATCGATGCAGTGCGTCGATACGGTTTTGTAGGAGCAGCTGTCGCCGTCGCTATTGGAGGCAGCTGTTGGAAACGGCATTTTGGGAGTGCGTCACTAAATTTGTTACAAGAATATTCATGAATTATTTATATTGATAAAATGCCTACTGTTAAGAGCATCTGGCTTATGACTGTAGGGTTGTGTGTTCAAGTCCCATCACTACCAGACAATTTTTGCCCTTTAGAAAGACAACTTTTTCACTTGAACACCTGTTGCACACAGGGGACGCTTTCACGTTCTCGAAATTTCCCTTCGTCGAAAAGTGACTGTGGCTGACACATTTGGCTACTCAAACCTGTTCGCGTGAACAGCTGCTGCTGACTCTGATGCGGCGGGACCGGAGGCGGAGCTTGAACCTGATGTCGCTGCAGAATCTGCTTCAAATCTATATTGGCTGTGTCACCTGCCCCTGCATCAAGAACCTGAGAAGTTTCCGATGCCATGGTCGCAGCTTTCTCTTTTTTCGTCGAGTCCAGCCGCTCCACCGTTGCGTAGTCGCCGCAGTCAAGCTGATGATTATCCGTATTGTTGGCATTGTTGCCATCTCGGTTGCTACCCGCCTGCCTTTGTTTTCCTTGCACTCTCCGATGCTTTTGATGCTTCTGCTGATGCTTTTGGTGTCGTCGTGAGCGACGAGGCTGGTTGTGACCGGTTTTCGGTTGAGCGGAATCTGACGGCGTTTCGTCGCCGGTGACGCTTCGCTGACTTTGACTGCTGCTGCCGCCGCTGCTGTCAGTGACCAGGTGCCGTCGGATTTGCGACTGAAATCGTAATGAGACGGATGTGAGAATCACCGTGGTGATGAAGTAGGAGAAAGTGAGAGTAGAGAAATTTTGAGTTGCTGGGAAGAAGAAAACATAGTGCTAATTCATTTATTCATCAAGTAATTGATTCATTTACTTTCTCGTCTTTATCTTCGTTGATCCGTTGTTTATTTACGTTTATATTAATGCCTTCGTCTATTTATTGTTTCTACCATAAAACAAAATCTAAGAACTTACATGGCTAGTCGATTTCTTCCTCGTCAGTGAAAAAGTCGACCTCACAATAGAGTCAGTATCTTTAGTCGCTAGGGAAGATTCCGTGCCTAGTTGTTGTTGACAATTCAATTCGTCACCTTCTTCGGAGGACGTGTCCAAAGCGCGCAACGGATCTGAAGAGGACGCACAGATATCCGCCACATGACGGCGCTTATTCAACTGGCGCCAGTGATTCTGCTGACGGCGCCACAGTTCAGCTGTTCGGCGACGTTGGCTCTGCCTGTTTCGATGGCCGGGGCGACTAGAGACGTCCGGGTAGCTCACCATGGTGACGTTGATCAGGCAAGATCGACCGCCACGTCGACTGCGGCAGCTTTGCGTTGCGTTGCTGCTTTTGCACTTTCTCTGAATAGGGAAATGTTCGAGGCTAGATAGAGAGTGAGGCCCGCTAAACACACTCTTTGGCTTCATCAGGACATAAAGTAGATTGAAACTGGATCCTCTACCATTAAAACCAGATCTCTTATGTGAAAAATTGTTTATCAACTGTTTTCTATACTACTTGACCAATCCAATGACAAAGACTGGACTCAAAATTGGTGAAAATTGTCTTGTCTTTCTTCGTAGCGGTAAAGATACATAGACATAGTTATTTTCTCAGTAGACTTGTCAGAATTTTCCCTTGTGCAGTATAGTCGTACAAGACTTGTATCACACAAATGTAATTCAGATCTCGAGAATAGAATAGCACCAATTTTCCAACTTACATCAACTCGTTGTTCCATTGTTTGCCGTCGCCTTGCTGGAGGCGACGCCGTTGATTCGACCGTTTCACTGTTTGGACAGCAGAAATTTTGCTGACTAGACGAATTCAAATCTTCATCAACGTTAGACAAAGTGGACGTGTCCAAGGATGTCGAATCGTTGGAAAAGTTGGTCAAGGAACTTTTCACTTTCAGATCGATCAGGCAGGTCTCGGTGCGCCTGATGCGACTGCTGCTGCCGCTGCTGCTGCTGCAGCTGCTGCTAAAGCGACTCTTTTTGTACTTTTGGCGCTGCCAACTTGGAAATTCGTCGCTGGTGGCCTGTTTATTGCACGATATTTTTATAGGCTAAGTTTGCTTTCATTGGTTTTGATACATTGAAAACACCAGGGTAGAGAATCAATTCCCTAAAGCAAAAGTAGATGATATTAAGGGGTACGAGTATTCGGGCTCTTGAGTTTTGGAAGGAAATTAGTTTCGCTCAAAGTGAAATAATGGCTGGTTTTGTGATGAATAATTTGAAAAATCTAGAGAAACAAACAAACCAAATTTACCTGGACCGAGGAGAAACCCGTTGAATTACAATTGCAACTGTCGTTTCGTTTTAAACTATATTCGGTCTCCTTGTTGACCAAATCCATCACCTTGTCAAATGAGAGATTTTGTAACGTGATTTGGACCCAATTAAACTCACATAAGTATGGTTCATAACCTTCGAATTTTGTACTTTGCGTTCAAGATTCGTTGATTATAAAATCTATGGCACGAAGGGTACAACAATATTTGACATATAAATCGAAGTGGTTTTGTTCGCATGCATCGAAATTCTCCCTATCATCTTACGTTACAATTTTCTTTTTAATTTTCTCCCAGAAAATACAAGATCCGAGCAGTAAAACGCAGCGATGTCCTGGCACATTACGGTGCAGAATCTTGAGGCGGCCAAACGACAGCAAGATGCATTGGAAGGTTCCCAGGTACAGAAATCAGGTTTACATCTACTTGCAACCTAGATGTGCTTAATTCTGCTCGTATATCGGTTGTGACTGTGCATTTGAGGAGTTTTTGCCTAGGAAGTTCGTGGGATCGAGTATCAGCTATGATTAAAGGCTTATTCACTCTGCCATCAATTGAGTTAATTTTCAGTACATTAGCTACAAACGTGTTTGTGATATGAATGGTAAGATAATCAACTATATGAAGTAAATTCCAATGATTTGAATTCATTTGATTATACGGTGTGAACAAGGCTGTTCAGCAAGGCACTTAATTCCACAGTGCTTCAGCCCATCCAGCTGGGATTGTGTACCAGTGTATGCTGGGAATGCTTTGGGTGGTTGTTGCAGTCCCTCAAGCTCTATAGGACTGAACGGCTGTACACAGACAATTTTTTGGTCATGCTGCTTCTTGGTCGTGCCTTATTTAGGGGTGGCATATTCAACTACCTGGGTGGAGACTGCACTTCACTTTAACAAAATATGATTCAAATCGAAACCTTCGTTCGCACAGACTGACTTCAGCGAGCGACTCTCGAAATTCGTCACCTTCATCCGGGAAGACGTCACCGACTGGTGCGCCTGCTCGGGCGAGTCCAACATGATGAAATGGGGCCGCCGGTTCTACCTGTTCAGCATTCTGTGCCTCGTAGTTGGCAGCGGCCTCTTCTATCCCGGTTTGGTTCTCCGATTGCGCAAAACCGAAGAATCTTTGGAAGACTTGAAATTAGCGGCCAACCTGGCCAACGGCTTGTTAGCTTGCGGAATTGGCTTGCTGTTCGTGTCCTGCTTCTCCATGTTCTGCTGCACCTGCCACCTCAATCCGGTGCAAGTGTCCAAGCGAAGACGCTTCCAGGGAAGCTACCTTTAGCTAGTGATTAAGATTCCTTTAGTATAGATTTTTACAATACTTTTTTTGTTACCTGATAGTATGGCTCATTTAGTTAGACGCTCATTCAATAAATTCAAATAAAACTCCCACTTCATAAAAAAATCGATTTTTCTAGATTTTTACAGATTTAAAAAAACTTTATTAACAAAAGCCTCAATTTGCAGCTTAAACTTTACTAGCTACGACCGTAAATACAAATAGATGAAGATTTTTCTGCGCAATAGTCAAAATCAAGTTTAATCAACATAATTATTGAATGCCCAGGATGCTTCAGCTTCACTATACTAAAGATTTAGTGCAGGATATCCGTATCATGAACAATGAACTCTAAGGCATCCAATCAACAGTTCTGAGTCTTATATTTAAAATTTAAAAAATTCAGCGAATTTCAGAGCGGGAGAAGGTTCCGAATCAGAAGTTGGTTGGATCATTTCTACTCAGCTATTAAGTGATTATTCAAAGGTACTTAGATGAGAAAAATCGTATTTTGTCAAACATCACCTCCGATTGAAAGTGATTATCTTTTCAGTCAGGCGTAAAAACTTCTCGGAAGTCTGATAGCAACTTAGTTGCAGCATTTGATCTCTGATCCACCTCAGTTGAGCAATATCATTGCTGTATTGCGAAAACGTAAACAGTTCTTCGAAATCGCATCCTGGATCTGAGCGGATATTCGAGAACCAGGTGTCTAAAAAGCTTTGCCAAGTTGCTGTACCGACGGACAGCAGCAGCTCGAGCTGCAGTGAATTAACCAGCAGCGCAAAGTTCAGATAGAACCGTTTGTCATAGTACATCATTCGAGCCGGGAATTCGTTCCTGAGCACAGAGCTCGGCAGCCAATCTAAACAGATAGCCTGTTCAAAACGCACTGAGAACTGCCAAGCTGAATCGTGACTGCAATTGATTGAGTGTCAATTTTTTCTGCGTGTTAATAGAAGAATTGATTTAAATTGTCCTACGATACCAAAGCTTAGAGAATCAGCTCACCAGTTTAGGTAGTCAAATACGCTACAACCTAAGTCGGCAGGAATTGCTCGAAGCACCTGGCAGGGCTGTTCTCCGAATGAGTTGCTTAGCAACCGCTTTGCGTCATTCACCTGACCCTCTTTGAGTGCACAGAGGACCTTTAAAGCCTGCCGAGCGGTGCAGGCTGCATTTGGAAGCCGGTCGATAAGATCATGGACTTGTTGAGACACTCCACCATTCTTAGCGAAACTATTCAATGCTATCTTCACCACCAAATAGATGTGATGAAACTCCAAATTCATTGCCAGCTCTGGAATCTCCAGAAAGTATAACGGAATTAGCCTGAAGGGATGTAGATGAAACGGCGCTGCCTCACCAATTGGCTTGAGCTCAATCTGGAACGCGATCAAGTGGCGACGCAGTTCTTGGACAGTCTGCCGCACCGCCATCGCTGCTGTCCCGCTGAAGCAGCCCTTGCGCAGGTATACCAGAGAATCTGGCACGAAAAAGTGCAGAAGCAGACCCACGCTGGAGTTCAGACTTTGCAACAGATCCAGAAGACATTCGCGAACTAGTTGCTCGAGATTTTCGGGTATCCAGCGATCTGCTTCTACGCAACGAAGCATCCTAAATACCAAAGTCTTTGCGTGATACGATTTTAAGCCCCGAAAGAATCGACCTATCACTCGCTTGATCAAATATTTTATCAAGAGAAACACCTGTCCTTGGACTGTACTCAACGAGCGCATCGCGGCATTTTCTAGGAACGTAGTACTCACTCGTAACTGCTGCGCCTCACGGCCCGGTGAAGAGGCTCGGATCAAATGGCAGGACCAGGGTCGCTGCATCTCAGCGCGTATGGACGACAGCATCGATGCTGGTAGGTAGCCTGCCTCGCTGAGAAAATCTGGCGACGGGTATCGGCAGCACGGATTAGCGAATGCGATGTCCATATCCGGGCGAACCTGCGTACCACGCTCCGCCGTGGCCGGATGCGACTCTGAGTTTTGATTAGAAAATGGGATACACCTTAATATTTTTTTCCTTTTTAAAAAATCCTAATCCTAACTGCTTACCACTGTATTCTGCAACTTCTACGTGACCATTAATTAGTCGGCTCATAATGCTGCCACTAATTACTGAGAGGGGACAGGTGCACAGGCTGTCAATGTGGTAGCGACTTCCGCTGAGACAGGTGACGTCGATGTCGGAGCCGGACCCTATAGTACCGTCTAGTCGGTCGAAGCAGGCGCCCCAACCCTCGGAGAAGCTGCCCACAATGCGCAAATCAATGGGCTGCAAATAATCCCGACAGATTTTTTCCAAAAACTTGGCCAGAGCGGCTTGCTTGGCGGCTCGATTTGCAGTGAAACCCGCGTTGCACATTTGACTATGCAACTACTCACTGTAGCTTGCTGTGGAAAGATTCCATCTAAAAGGTTGTTGTTGTTCTTCAAAAGTGACCGGAATTCGAAATGGAACTATAAGGCCTTCCAGTGAATACTAAAAGACATTTTAATACCCCTCCAGGGCAGAGGAATAGAAGTAGTGGAGTAAGACGGGATAGTAGGAAGCAAGAGTTTGGCGTATATACTTTTTACAAGCAAGAAGCATCAGTTTGCAGAAATCTTAGCTTAGTATCTTAGAATAAAGTCTTTCCTGTTTGGCGTTTAGCCAAGAATCTCAAAGATTTTGGCATTATCCGTGAGCAGTGAGGATCCTTAGAGGATCTCTGATGTTTTAAGGGTTTTCGAGGATTCATGATTTTACGAATTAGGAAAAAGTTTATAAAGGTGGCATATTCACAGTCGATTTGTCTCCAAATTATCATCCGAAGTCAACGAAGCGGTTGCCAAAAAGTTTTTGTCCAGCATTGGATCGTCGCCAGTCAGCCAGGCATCAGAGCCACACCGATGCAGCAACAGTCGCAGGACGTCCGCGTGCCGGTTCCTTGCTGCATTTTCTACCGGCGAGCTGCCTAGCCGGCTGTCTCGGAAGTCGGCAGCGGCTCCGAAGTCAAGCAATAGCTTGACTGTGTCCGTATGACCATTGTGAGCCGCCATCCATAGCGGTGTTTCATTGTGCTTGCTGGCAAGGTTGATTGCGGCACCTGCGAAATTGATGCGCGGTGTTTGAGCGGTAAACATATCATTTTTTATAGGCGGTTCCAGGCATTTCTTGGCGATTCAATGGGCAATGCAATGGGTTCTTAGTGGTATTAGATCGGCACACCTGCGGTGAGCAACTCGGCAACAATTTTTGAGTGCCCCAATCTACTGGCAATCCACAGAGCCGACTGGCCGTCGGTATTGACCTCGTCTACCTCTGCCCCGACAGTGAGGAGTGCGCGAACCACAGCTGTACAGTTACTCTGGCTGGCAATCCACAGGCACGACTCGCCCCCGCTCCGCTGGCAACTGACACCATCAGCATTGGAAGCCAGCACTAAAAGATCGAAAATCTCCGCATTGCAGTTGCAGGCCGCAATCCACAGCGGACTAATGCTTGCTTGATTGACCGAGTCCTGTCGAGCCCCGCTCTGCAGAAGCAATTCAACCAGGCGCAAATGGTTGTTGCAGGCCGCTATCCACAGGACGCTCTCTCCGCTGCGCCTCCGACAGTCAATGTCGGCTCCAGCGCTTATCAACAGCCTGGCAACGCTAAGGTGACCATTCTGACCGGCAATCCACAGCGGAGTCTCGCCCCGCTCGTTGCGACAGTCAACATTTGCCTTGAACTCAATCAGCAACCGGGCCACGTCAGGCGAACCCGCATTGGCGGACAGCCACAGAGGCGTCTCGCCTCGCTCGTTCCTGCAGTCAGGCGATACCATCGGAGAATCCGAGGACAGCAGGCGTCGAGCTTCGTTAGCCTCCCCGGCAACAGCTGCTCGAAGGAGTTGATGATCGAGCGACGAAGACTCCAACTGCCTGTCGGGGAAATGAGTAAGTGTCAAATAGGAAAATTTGTCAATCTATATGGCTAAGGAGATTATTTGCTCTAAATGAAATGTTATTTGATATTAAAAACAATTCTTTTACAGTCACTTACATTATCTAGCAGCAGATATGGCTACTGGTTCGCAATGGTTTGTGCCTTAGTGCCCAAGAAAAAATTAATATGGCAAAGCACTGGCGATAAGTGGCTACCTATGAGTTTTAGCATCCAGTCCACATGGGTATAGTATGGGTGTAGTAGCTCAATTCTCGTCACTGACCCCATTATCCATTATTATTGGCAATCTAAATGTCTAAACCATAGCGTAGACCACAGTAAACAGACTGTACAAAACCACACCAAAACTTTTATTATGATGCAGAAAGCAATTAACCTGCGACTCACTTAGAGATGCAAGTGGCCTAGTGTCTGTCTCTGTAGGTTAAATCTTTTAAGCAGAGTCTATAATAGAATGTACTTTATGGTTAGGAAATAAAACTAGCTTGTAGAGCAAGCATTGTGTGCAATTTATATTTTCTTTTATAAAAAAATGTTTCGTTCGGGGCTAACAATTCAGTGGTTCAGTTAGTCTCAATTTAGGTCCAGATTTTAAACGCTTGGAGGCCTGATTTTCCTAGATAGATACGAGCGTAGCCTAAATAACCAAGCTTCACAATCTAAAGGATAGAGGTACTATCAAGGTAAATCAAGCATGCACATTATAAAGGCTATATTTAGTAGCTAACTTATACAACTAAAATTGATATTATAACATTGGATTCGATAAAATTTTCTATTTTTGCGGATATGTTACCAAAGAGGCTTTTTATCTGATTCCAACAATATCGTCTGGTTAAGAAGTTCAATATTCATAGTTTCAGTCGAATAAATAGTTCACGAGCTTTTCCTTGAATCTTCGAAGCAAAATTCAATGCTTCTTAAACCATCGTTTGCCAGCAACATCGCCTGACTGCATCGTCTGAAAGAGGGAAGTTGATTAACATTGCCTCGAATTCAAAGGTCTTCTCCAAACAGTCAAAAAAGGTCTTAAGCTTCTCACCATTAGCAATTCTCCGTTGTCTAAAATCTCCCTGATCTGTTTGGTATCCCCAGATTTGGGATTTGTTCCCGGCTTGCCAACGTAAATCACCAGCTTGCCGTCTTCCCATTCGGCGACGCAGTCCTGCTCGTTGCCCTGGGGCGGTTTGAAACGGCTCACTGAACCAATGGTGACCTCCTGGTCCATGCTGGTCAGCATGACTTTGGTTGCAATTCGAATACGCCTGTCATCCAGTCGTTCAATGGTCATGGTTGGATTGGCTTTGTCAGACATCTTCTGAGCGATCCACGGAGCTCCTTTAGGTGATTTTGAAGTAAAATTCTGTTTACAATCGAGCATGCTACAGTCCAAATTGACCAAAGAAGCGCTTACCAGCTTTCTCCATGACAGCTTTGATGTTTTCACTCTTGTAACTCTCCCATTTTCCAAATAGAGCCGGATTTTCAGACATATTTTGGCTCTAATTTTGTTCCTTAAAGGTACTCAGATGGCTAAATGCGAAAGAAGTTTGTAATTCCCACCCTCCAAATAGTTTTGGACTTATATAAGCCTCGGGAAACCATGCTAAATAATTTGCTTTAGTTTACCAAGCAACAGAATAATTTCACTCTATAGTGTTTGAGCACCCTTCACTGTCTGATTTTCTCATCGTTGCTCTCAGAAGCAAAGTTTCTATTATTAGCCACGAGAAAGCCCCCTGCTGATTTTGTTATAATTTTATGTGCACTAAATAGACAGCGCAGACATGCAGGCCTCACCTTTTGTGGTACAACGTCGGGTCTTTCGTATTTCTATCAATATAGACTTTCGTGGTATTTAGTATGTGCTAATGCACTGAATTATTTTTAAACTCAGGGAATTCTTAAAAAATAGGCCTATAAGCCTTGACTTGGGAAGGGTAATGTTCAAACAGACAAGTATTAACTATAACTAACTGTGTGACCAAAAACTCTAGGGCAATTTATTGTCAGACGATAAATTGCCGTGACGCACCAATGGCTCGTGACGCACCACGAGCCGCAATTGAAGCTAATCTGCAGGGTGTGGACCCGCACGACATGACATCTACTACAGAGTGACAGCACACCTCGAACGATCGCTAGGAGTCACTTTTGGGTAACATCAGTCTTTAGTAGTCCTTGCACGCCCCATTGGGCAAGGACGACTAAGCATAACAGCATAACTGTATGTGTGCGAAAGTTCTTGCGACCACCATCACCCAGCTTCAGCTGAAAAGAACCCGTCGACGTAGCCAAACCAAAATATTCGACCGCTAATTAGACGCAAGTTCGACAGTGGCGCAACTAGGGGGGAGGGGCGGGCGGGGGGCGACCGCCCCCCCTTTTCGGAGAAGGAAGAAAAATGCAGTAAGGGGGGACCAAGCGAATTTTCACGAAAAAGCCATCCGGACCCAAACCGCCCCCCCCCCCATCGAACCGAACTCATAGGGTCCGACCCCCCCTTCACAAAATTCTGGTTGCGCCACTGAAGTTCGATACAAGCATGCTCCCTTTAAGGACTACTTAAGAAGAAGGACGCTGAACTCCGATATCGAAGTAAAAGTTTAAAAGGCCGATTTGCTGGAAAAATACAATAGCGAGATGGGAGATTTTCTGTTTTCAAAATAGTTAAACTAAATCTATGATTTCGGCAGTCGCTATATGAGGCGGCTGAATGGCTAAAATTTAAATTTGCTATGCTTTTTTTATTGTTTTACTTGGTTTACTTGTAAGTACCCGCGGCTTAAAAAAGTTACACTCTAAAAGATTTCTGTATATTTTACTCGCGTAAGTCTATACTAAGTAATAGATGTGGTTTAATTTATTGACTCATTTAGATATTTTTATAAATTTATCAGAAAATTATTTCAATCAATTACCTATAAAATACAGTAACAGATAGTACAAAATTATTTGCGTCATCCGGTAGGCCTACTACAAGTGGTCATTCGTCCCTTTGTAGCATCGAACTGGAACGGAATCATTATAGTTAAACAGACGGTCTCATTTGCTATCACCAAAAATTAATTTATCATTACTTTAAAATCCACCAGTCCCTCACTACGCCAAAGCACCCCTTTTCAACGCTTTTGGAAACTAGTAGATACAGTCTTCTATTAAAAAAATGTTATAGTTGTTTAAGCTAAGATTTTAAAAAAGTATTTTTTGTATTTTTTCGAAGAAAATTTACGAGTATTCGCCATGTCACAACGAGACATTCTTTACTGTTTACAGTAATGACGGCATAAATTTAAGAACTTTACTACTCACCGAATTGTCTTCTTCCTTAGACCTATCATTTTCTTTTTTTTATTCTCGTTGCAAGCCGAGCCGTTGCGCCCATTTTTGTGTACAAATAGCTAGCTTCTATGTATAGGCCCTAATGCTTCTAATGCTATAGAAGCTTAATAGAAATTATCACTGCTCCAGGTTCAGTTATCACCTATTAGAGTTAATTATCTAAGCAAGAAATTAGATTATTATTACTATTAGGCCTGGAGTAAAAAAATTTAATAGGGCTCTGAATCCTTAGCTATAATTAATACAATAAAAATCAGGCATCCTCCATTATTTTTTGCTTAATAAATACTAAATAGGTTGATGTAGCCTCACCTTGTGTTTCTTGCTTTTACTATTGCTAGGTGTTGTTTTAAAAGGGTTTAAAAATTTTGGTTGCCACCTGATATTTGCCTACTAGAATCGTAGATTTCTGCAAGCTAGAATTTTTCTGACTACTTTTTAATGTTTTCATGATGTACTCAAGGACCGATTGGAAAATTTAGATTAGACATACAGGAATTTTTATTTTTAGAAATTAAGTTACACTTTTTATAATAATATTAATATATACTTTCTAAAGTAGGAACTTTCAATTTTTTTTGAACAAAATGTATATAACTATAATTTCATCAAAAAGCAACTTGTTTTCCAATATTTGTAAATAAGAGGCTGCATCCAAAAGTCTATATTTTAGTTGAAATTTTAGTTTTCCTTTCTTTAAAAAAGTTCATTACATGATCTGATAGATCCTTGAATCTTGATAAAGTTTTTATTAACTAGTTAAAATAGATTTTATTAGCTAGCTACTCTTTCTATGATGTGATTATCTACATACTTTGTTAAGTCTATGAAAGTTTCTATAAACAAATTTTTATGTAATAGCTCCTTTGCCAGGTAGCAAAATAGTAATAGCTAATTATAAGTGCAGAGTAGGCCTAGCTTGTAGACACAATTTCCATTGGTTTTGCATAGTCTTCATAATTGATCTTAGCCAAAAATGCCAACATGGATAGCTCAGCTCAGTCTTTAGCTTTTAGCATATGATAGCTCAAGGCAAAAATTTATTCAAACCAATAAAAGTTAGGATTAAAGACAGTATTTGCCATATTGCTTGGTACTGTCATATTATAATTGAGGGAAAAATATATATTAATATGGTATCAGGAAACTATATTAAGGATTTTAGAGATACAAGTAAAACTTGAGCACACAATACATTTTAGACTTTTATTAGCAATTGACAAAAATTGGATTTTAGCTTGACTTTAAATTTTGCCCTATATTACCAATTGAGAAATTGCTATCAAAGATTTCAAAATTATATAGACTAGCTATGATGCAATAAGGGACAACGTGTCTACTGCATTAGCAATTTTGCTACTACCTAAGCTATTTCCTAGCACTTTCATATTTGCAGTGCAATTTTTGACCTCTTGGATTGCCTAAAAAATGTCTTGGTAATAGTATGTGATCATTTATAGAATGTTATTATGAAACTAAATAAGTTTGATTTGCCACAAAAGTACATCTAACTCCAGCAAACTCTAGTAGCTCTAGAAATTTGAAAATATTCGACTTAGAAACTTATAAATGTCTTTTTATATTAAACTTACAGGCCTAGTTCTTAGTGCATCTACCTTATGACCAGAAGGTCGCTGGTTCGAGCCCCAGCTCGAAGGAGAGCAAGGCACTTAATTCTGTATTTCTTTAGTCCTGTAAAGCTAAGATTTGGTACCAGTTTGAGTAAAGAAAATTTCAAGAGTAGCAGCTGTACACAGCAGAAAGTTCATGTCAATATTTTTATTCAAAATCTTGCAGCAAGCATGGCCCACTCGAAGAGCACCAACACATACAACCGACAGAACTGGGAAGACGCCGAATTTCCAATCCTATGCCAGACTTGTCTAGGCGAGAATCCCTATTTGCGCATGATGAAGGAGCGCTATGGCAAGGAGTGCAAAATCTGCACCCGACCATTCACCGTGTTCCGCTGGTGCCCCGGACCAAAGTCCCGTTTTAAAAAGACTGAAGTCTGTCAGACCTGCGCCAAAATTAAGAATGTCTGTCAGACCTGCATTCTAGACCTTCAATACGGCCTGCCTGTTGAGGTGCGCGACAAGACGTTGAAAATCAACGAGAAACTGCCTAAATCCGACGTTGGTCGGGAGTTCTACATGCAGCAGGTGGAGAGAGCTTTGGCCGATGATCCCACAGTACCGTGGCAGGTAAGTTAATTCTTATCCGTTGCTGATGTTGATAAGATCATTCTTAAATAGAAGCCTCGCTAATAATTAGTGATAGAATAATAACTTATTTAGTTATAGAGGGGCTTGGTGAGTGATAGAGTGACTTGGTGAGTGATAAAGTGGCTTGGTGAGTGATAGAGTGGCTTTGTGAGTGATATAGTGGCTTGGTGAGTGATAGAGTGACTTGATGAGTGATAGAGTGACTTGGTGAGTGATAGAGTGACTTGATGAGTGATAGAGTGACTTGATGAGTGATAGAGTGACTTGGTGAATGATAGAGTGACTTGATGAGTGATAGAGTGGCTTGGTGAGTGATAGAGTGACTTGATGAGTGATAGAGTGACTTGATGAGTGATAAAGTGACTTG
The DNA here is from genome assembly GCA_950096795.1 of Macrostomum cliftonense. Lineage (NCBI taxonomy): Eukaryota > Metazoa > Platyhelminthes > Macrostomidae > Macrostomum > Macrostomum cliftonense. The sequence continues at coordinate 222,606 of CATNEM010000135.1, read as the reverse complement.
ATGAGTGATAGAGTGACTTGGTGAATGATAGAGTGACTTGGTGAGTGATAGTGACTTGATTTGCTTAGGAGTGACTTAATGAGTGATAGAGTGACTTGATGAGTGATAGAGTGGCTTGGTGAGTGATAGAGTGGCTTTGTGAGTGATATAGTGGCTTGGTGAGTGATAGAGTGACTTGATGAGTGATAGAGTGACTTGATGAGTGATATAGTGACTTGGTGAATGATAGAGTGACTTGATGAGTGATAGAGTGGCTTGGTGAGTGATAAAGTGACTTGGTGAGTGATAGAGTGACTTGATGAGTGATAGAGTGACTTGGTGAGTGATAGTGACTTGATTTGCTTAGGAGTGACTTAATGAGTGATAGAGTGACTTAGTGAGTGATAGAGTGACTTGATGAGTGATAGAGTGGCTTGGTGAGTGATAGAGTGGCTTTGTGAGTGATATAGTGGCTTGGTGAGTGATAGAGTGACTTGATGAGTGATAGAGTGACTTGGTGAATGATAGAGTGACTTGATGAGTGATAGAGTGGCTTGGTGAGTGATAAAGTGACTTAGTGAGTGATAGAGTGACTTGGTGAGTGACAGAGTGACTTGGTGAGTGATAGAGTGACTTGATTTGCTTAGGAGTGACTTAATGAGTGATTAGGTGACTTCATGAGTGATACAGTAACTTAATGAGTGAGAGACTGACTTGATGGGTGATAGAATCAATTATTTAGTTATAGATCGACTTTATTAGCGTTTAAACTGCTTAACTTGAGCTAAAAAATCACTTATAATTAGCACCGAAACTTACCATCATTTAGCTAACAGCCGCCACCTTACTCAGAGAGTCATTCAATCAATCAATTGTCATTCTTATTCCTAATCCCCGAATTAAACTATCCCCTACCCTCAGAGTAAGGCACTCAACGCTGGCGCCCTTACAGCTGGCGGCAGCGGCGGCAGCGCCGGTACCCTAGCAACAACTTCGGGCGGCAGCGGCGGCGGCGGCAAAGCTCCGGCTCCATCCTCGGATATTCTGCACCGTATGGCCAGAACTACGCCATATTATAAGCGCAACAGGCCGCATATTTGCAGTTTCTACGTCAAAGGCGAATGCCGACGTGGCGAAGAGTGTCCGTACCGGTAAGTGACCTAAAATAGCGACCCCTACAGTGTTTGAAATGGCGCCCCCTACAGTGTATTAAACGGCGCCCCCTACAGTCTTTAAAACGGCGCCCCCTACAGTCTTTAAAACGGCGCCCCCTACAGTCTTTAAAACAGCGCCCCCTACAGTCTTTAAAACAGCGCCCCCTACAGTCTTTAAAACAGCGCCCCCACAGTGTTTTAAACGGCGCCCCCTACAGTCTTTAAAACAGCGCCCCCTACAGTCTTTAAAACAGCGCCCCCACAGTGTTTTAAACGGCGCCCCCTACAGTCTTTAAAACGGCGCCCCCTACAGTCTTTAAAACAGCGCCCCCTACAGTCTTTAAAACAGCGCCCCCCACAGTGTTTTAAACGGCGCCCCCTACAGTCTTTAAAACGGCGCCCACTACAGTGTTTTAAACGGCGCCCCCTACAGTCTTTAAAACAGCGCCCCCTACAGTCTTTAAAACAGCGCCCCCTACAGTCTTTAAAACAGCGCCCCCACAGTGTTTTAAACGGCGCCCCCTACAGTCTTTAAAACAGCGCCCCCTACAGTCTTTAAAACAACGCCCCCACAGTGTTTTAAACGGCGCCCCCTACAGTCTTTAAAACAGCGCCCCCTACAGTCTTAAAAAAAGCGCCCCCTACAGTCTTTAAAACAGCGCCCCCCACAGTGTTTTAAACGGCGCCCCCTACAGTCTTTAAAACGGCGCCCACTACAGTGTTTTAAACGGCGCCCCCTACAGTCTTTAAAACGGCGCCCCCTACAGTCTTTAAAACGGCGCCCCCTACAGTCTTTAAAACAGCGCCCCCTACAGTCTTTAAAACAGCGCCCCCCACAGTGTTTTAAACGGCGCCCCCTACAGTCTTTAAAACGGCGCCCACTACAGTGTTTTAAACGGCGCCCCCTACAGTGTTTGAAACGGCGCCTTCTGCAATGTTAAAACTCGCATATTTAAATATTTATTAATAGCAGTAAAACAAATTCATATCCCTGTCAGACACGAGCGCCCAACCGATCCGGACGACCCGCTCTCCGAGCAGAACATTCGCGACCGTTACTACGGCACTAACGATCCAGTGGCGGAGAAGCTGATGACCAAGTACGCCGCCATACAGCAGCAACGCGAAGAAGCTGAACAAGCGGCTTTAGAAGCGCCGCCATCGACATCCGGTACGTCGGCCACGTCAGCGGCGGCTTCGTCGTCCAAATCAGCCTCGGAGCCGTTGCCGCCTGGCGTGCCCAGCTTGTTGCCAGGCGGAAGTACCAGCTATCCTAGTCAGGATCCCGCTAGGCAGGGCGGTTTCTCTAGGCGTTGACGTCTCATTCAATTTTTTGTTAATCTGCTTTGCTGAAAAAATACGCTTATTAAGTAATTATTAATTATGGTGAATTCTGTTTAACGTTACGTCATTTTTCAATCATAATCGACAAATTTATGTCAATAAACTACTACTATCCAGACAAACAGTAGCAATGTGAACATTTTACTTTTTTTCTTCAAAAATAAGTTTTCATTACGTCATTTTTGGTTATATTGCTTACTTTAAAATTAAGATGTCCTTTTGGTAGTACTGTTAAGTACATTTATACTAGTAACCAGTGCACAAATGTTTAAATAATTAGTGTACTTTTTGCTACAATGTTTTTTCTTTTGTCCTTAAAATTATTCTCTACATAGTTTATTAATAAACTTTGCGCTAAAATGGGGTTTGCGTTTTATCAATTGGCGATTATCTTCAGCTTGAAATAAACAATTTGCTTGTTCGTTTTATTAATTCTTTCATCCCTCACTTTAAGGCATAATTTGACAGCAATATTAATAGAAAAAATGTTAGTAAAGGCTGTGTTTAGAATTTCATAATTAACAAAACTTGCTAATAAAATTTCGCTTCAGATGTCGAAACTGTGGGATTTCTTCACCGGACCAAAGCTATATCGCTATTTGGACTCAAACGGAGAGGTTCGTCTTATTGCGAAGAAATTAATTCATTTGTTACATTTTTGTATAAAACAATAAAAAGGTATTTTATTTTTCCAGAGCCAACAATATGAACCCAATGTATTTGAAGCCATTCCTGAGTACATTTTTGGCACTGTGAGTTCAAAGCTCGTACTTCATTTATTGTAAAAATTATTTTTCTAGCTACTTTTGAGTATTAAAATTGATATTGAATCTTTTTTTCAGACACGATTTTGTATTGGCTTGGTCCAATGGGGCTGGCCAATGGCGCTGCCGTACATGATTAAGCAGGCTGTGTACTCTTCGGGTGTGTACAGTTTTTTTTCTTGTCGGTTGGTTTTTTGGTAGCAATAATTCAGCTACTTAGAGTAGAGTATGTAAAAATACATGCACTACGGATTTAAAATAAATTAAACTAACTCTCCCAAATCCTCAGGTTGTTGCTAGGGGACGCCAGCCTCCCAGATCCTCGGTTGTTGCTAGGGGAAGCCAGCCTCCCAGATCCTCAGGTTGTTGCTAGGGGAAGCCAGCCTCCCAGATCCTCAGGTTGTTGCTAGGGGAAGCCACCTTCCCAGATCCTCGGTTGTTGCTAGGGGAAGCCAGCCTCCCAGATCCTCAGGTTAATGCTACGGGCCTCTAAGCTCCCAGATCTTCAGGTTGTTGCTAGGGGACGCTAGGCTCCCAGATCCTCAGGTTGTTGCTAGGGGCCGCTAGGCTCCCAGATCCTCAGATTGTTGCTAGGGGCCACCAGCCTCCAAGATCCTCAGGTTGTTGCTAGGGGCCACCAGCCTCCGAGATCCTCAGATTGCTGCTAGGGGCCACTAAGCTCCCAGATCCTCAGATTGCTGCTAGGGGCCACTAAGCTCCCAGATCTTCGGGTTGTTGCTAGGGCCGCCAGCCTCCCAGATCCTCAGGTTGTTGCTAGGGCAGCCAACCTCACAGATCCTCAGGTTGTTGCTAGGGCAGCCAACCTCACAGATCCTCAGGTTGTTGCTAGGGCATCCAACCTCACAGATCCTCAGGTTGTTGCTAGATATTGAAATATCCTTCCCAAGCCGGGTTTCCCATCCGTTACTTAATCCCAGAATCCTCCCTTAACCCGTCCAACCAACCGCAGCCGACCAGCTGCTTGCCAGAGGCCAGTCCACCATTTCCTACTCAATCGGCGCTGTCTGCTTGTTGCTATGCGCCGCCTGCTGCCGCTGTTTCGGCCGCAGCTTGAACCCAACCTACGCCGCTTTTATCCAATGTTGGCAACGTTCGAAGCGCCGATTCAACGCAGAGGATAAGGAGTCACTGTCACGCTACGATTTCGACTTCTGGGCCTGGCCTGTTGAGTTCAAGGCTACTAAAACAGCTGTCAATCATAGTCGGGGATTGTCGCCTCAGCTTCCCCGTCAACAGCTGGAGCCTCATCCATTGGATTGGTTGCTATCCCCGGCTAGTCAGTTGCTGGTGCAAACGGGGGGCATTAGGATGACTTATCCGGGTTGTACGGCCCTGATGAATGCCGTGGTTAGGCCTATGCTGCAGCAGACAAGGGCTCGCCTGCAGGTTTGTTTTTTCTTGATTTCTTGATTATTTAGATTTTGATTTAGAAAGGAAGGTTAAAATAGTATTTTCATCATTCACTGCGTTCACAATTTTCACCTTTCCCAAATTTTAACTCCCCAATTCCAAATTCCAAAAACTTTTATTCTCCCTAAATTCCATATTCCCCAAATTTCATAATCCCTAAATTAAATGTCCCTCAAATTTCATAATCCCAAAATTCAGTATTCCCCAAATTTCATAATTCCTAAATTCTATATTCGATTGTTCAAATCAACAAATCCCTAAATCAACGTACCACAAATTTCATAGTCCCTACATTCCTAAATCCCCCGAATTCCATGATCCCAAAATCAGTACTCCCCAAATTTCATAATCCCTCAATTCAATACTCCCCAAATTTCATAATCCCTCAATTCAATACTCCCCAAATTTCATAATCCCTCAATTCAATACTCCCC